>JAQFZP010003265.1:0-10750 GCA_034695745.1 Geophilus truncorum | reverse complement strand
TATTTCATCGACTAAATACCGATGACGTCATTTTTCAACTTAGAAAACAGGGAATTTGGAGATTTTAACTGAAACTCTGTCGACGAGATTTGTGGGATTTGTGAAAATATTTGTAAAGATTTGCAAAATTTTTTAGAGGTTTTTTAAGATTGTCAATGATTTGTAAAGATTGGTGAAAATTTATAGAGATTAGTTGACATTTTTGGAATTTTGTATTTTATTTATTTATTTTATTTTTTTTTTTTTTTAATAGATTTCAGATTTTCAAAGATTTGCAAAGATTCATAAAGATATTTAGAGATTTGCAAAGATTCATAAAGATTTTTAGAGATTTGCAAAGATTCATAATGATTTTTAGAGATTTGTAAAGATTCATAATGATTTTTAGAGATTTGCAAAGATTCATAAAGATTTTTAGAGATTTGCAAAGATTCATAATGATTTTTAGAGTTTTGCAAAGATTCATAAAGACTTTTAGAGATGAGATTCTTGAGAATATCAAACCTCTTGATAAAACTTAAATTTATTTTTAAAAATTTTGTCACCACAGGGCGTTAAAAATCAATCACCATACTGTGTATACTTCAGTAAGGCAAAGGAAATGAATTTTTTTTAAATTTTAAATGTTATACCTTAAACCTACTTACCTAGGCTAAGTTATGACATGAAATTCTCAAGTGTCTTAGTTCCTGGGATTTAACGAAGCCCCGGAAATTAAAAAAGACCTTTTGTATACTAAAATGTCAACTTTCCTACCGCACGTGGTTTGAATTTGTAATCATCTCTGACGAGAGCAAGCTGGAGTAGATTATTACCACTATTTATTCCCATAAGAATGATAAGATTAAATTTATAATTTAATTTAAAGATGTTTTCTAGCTACTTAACATTCAGTCTAATTCTTTGCGGTTTTTAGTAAGATTAGTAAAAATGTTGTATAGAAATACTATAAATAATTGCTTATAATTTATGCATATTTTACAAAAAAATTAAAAAAAATTTAATCAAATAAATTACAATTTATAAATTAAATTATAAATAATAAATTTAATCTATAGCATTTGGCCAAGGTCAACTTCTCGTGAATATAAGACGCACAAGGGTATAAGTTGCAACTTTTACATGGGGGTCTATGGGATTTCATAGGGTTCGCGTTTGTAAAAACGTGTTTAAGACGCGTCTTATATTAGAGAAAATACGGTAATTGATATTAAAGTTTGCATTGTACCAAATTTGAGTCTTATGCAACTTAACATCCATAGAACAAATCTAATAGAAAGATAAACAAAAAACATTGCTTAACTCCATTGATTCAATGCAAATTTTACATTTCTCTTCAAACAAACCACATGTTCCCAACTTTCCCCTTCCCCAAAAAAATTACTAATTCAAACTCCTTTCCACCACTTCCTCCCTTTCCCCACAAAAAAACCTCAAAATCCCCCCCCACCAAAAAAAATATCATTTGTGATATTTCATACACGATACACGCACATGCTTTTAACTTTTCCTCACTTTTCAATCGCGATCAGCACACGTGCTAACTCATCATCATTCTCACATGTAGAAAAAATGGTGAAAAGAAGGAAAGCTGATTTTTTTTTTGCAACGCACGAAGATGCTATCAGCTGCAGGCATCACCAACTCCATCACACGCATCTGTTGTTAGAGTATCGCCTTCAGAGAAAGAATTACATAAGAGAGGCACATGCACTTGATTACAGCTCTTCATTGCCAATCTCATTGAATGTGCAATGAATGCATAATGAGCCCAACTAACACTCGCACGTACCTTCGAGTAAAAGAGAAAAAAGAAAAAAAAATCATAATGAGAATTTCAAAAGACTAAAACAAATATGAGAAAAGGTTTTGGCTCGCTAGTGAAACTCTTTTATCATTTCTTAAGGAGACGAGTTTGTAAAGTAAACACTTTTCTTGCAGTCTTAATATCCTTAATGAGGGTGGACTAAAAACGATTCATTCTGCTGCATTAATTTTAATTAAGATTCCAACCTGAACACACGAGCTGCTTTGAGTAATTAATGAGCGCCATGTAGTGGTGAATCAAAGAAGTGAATAGATGGATGGGGATATGACAACATTGTTTTAGGGTTGTAATTCTTGTCTTGTGAGACAAATTTTAAAGATTTAAATACATTATCTGATTGTTGTAGATTTATTTTATGTAAAATCGAATTTTTTTTTTAAATAAATATTTTTGGCTATTAAAAATAATTTTAGGTATATATAGATTTGTTTCTTAAAATCATTTCCTTGAAAATGATATTTGAACTGAGATGTTGGAAGAAATGACAAAAGGCTAACAAAAATCTTTTTTTTATTTTTATGATTCTAATTAGCCAGCGCCATCTGTTGACAACTTATTAACCACAAATTGCATGCTTTGATGTCCTTAATAGAACTGAGATTGGCAATAGGAAATTTGCAATTTTTAAATAAATCTGTTTCAAAACCAGATTTTAGAAATTAAGTTATGCATTTTCAAGAGCAAGTAGTAGAACTAACAAATAAGAAATTTAATTAAGTAGATTCCATTTTGAGACTAAGTCACTTAACTGTCTGAAGTGACTTATAAGAAAAACGAAATGACATCACTTTAAGTTAAGTGACTTTGACACTTGGAATGTCTTATTTGGCTTAAGCATGTGACTTAACTTAATCTAGATCACCTGCACTTTGTGACAACCGGTTTTGGGGGAAATGAGCCACTTACCTTTGAAGAATGAGCAATCTTAATTTATTTTTCTTACATTTATTTGTCTTAACATAAGCTAACAGTAAGTTTTCCTTAAGTAACTTAATGAAATTGAACTCACCAATTACAGCATCACTTAAGATATAGTATACAGTATTCACAATGCAACATTGCAGCACCAAATGCACCAGTGCCACAATTTCTTGACATAACAAACTTTAGTGATGCCAAAACACAAATTCAGGCAAAGCATGTCACGTTTATAAAATACAACCATAAACAAGACCTCTCATTGGCAGTTTAAGTATCTGCCATTTGATTGGTTGGTATTGATGTTAAACTCAAACATCAATGCCAAAAGAAAAAAAAATCTTATCTTCAATTTAGATAAAATTATTACCCACAGTCAATTTAATATTTTTGTTAATAACAATTCAAAACCACTTTGATCATCTAAATATCATTTACCACATTTTATACCAAAACTTTTTACAACTCATAAGTTTCCCTTTAATCAACATCCAACTGCAAATTACATAGATGTTAGCTTAAACATCAAAACAACATTGTTTAAACAAACATCATCATCTTAAGACAAGTAATACAATTGCTTACCTAATTACTTCGAAACACTTGAACTTCCTCTTCAATTTTTCTACACACTGTTGAATATCAAATTCAGTCAACAAACACATCCAAGTGGTCTCCAAGCAACTCGAAACATCTTTCAATAACATGTGACCATCTCTTCATTCATGTTAAACATCTGAAAAGACAACCAACAATAAGTAAACATAACTTCAAATTGTAAATTATTAATTTGTCACAAATGTAGTCAAAGTTTAAACAAAATTTAATAAGAAAATTAATAAAATTATGGAAAATTCCCCTGAAAATAAATGTCTGACAGAGTATTATTTAAGAAGATGATTATTCTCACCCACCATCTTAATTCTATTTATCGATCAATCACGAGCTCATGTTGACGTAGATGAGCCCCATCGACTTCCTTTTACTTCATTCATTCAGAGATAAGTAATAGCGACGAGTATTTAGTGATAAATGAGTGCAAAATCAATCATAAACTTATTTTTGAAAATGTAAATAAAGAATACCGAGTCCTCCATTTTCTTTCTTGAAGTGATGTTAAAATATTTTTAGAATATTTTTAAATGATAAATTACTCTTTTAAAATTAAGATGATCTTCGTCTAGTTGATGATTGTTGATAGTCAAACTAAATGTTTAATTATGAGTTTTGATTTACCTAAATTAGAGTTCCACGTCGGTAACAACAGAGATATATTCTAATAGAATCTATTTCAATTTGCTCTATCAAAATATAATTATTAATTATCACAAATACCGTATAAATTATTAACAATTTTAAATATTAATCTTCAAAATAATTTATAAAAATAAATATTATTGCTACTTACATTACATATAGGACAATACCTCATCTTTAGCTCGACGACGAATCTGGCTTCTGATTGGTTGATGAAATTTAAATTTAACATACAAAATACAAACTTCAAATAAATTCGAAAATTTATTTCCGTTTGTCAATATGATGAACATCCACAAAAAAATACATTTCTCATTTCAAAATAAATAAAAAAAAAACTAATTAAATGTGAATCTATCATCATGAAAAGGAAACTCGCCCTTTTCTAAATCTAAATAAATATATTTATTATCACCACTAAATCACATTTTCCAATTTCTCTTAAAAAAAAAAAAACTAAAAAAAAAACCTCAAAGAACTCATTAGAAAAGGAGCAATTTGCTGCTTTCCAAGCGGAAAATGAATAACGAAATTTGCACTGTTGCATTCATTTCGGTGTCCATGGCGATGTTGGGCGACTGTAATTAACCTTGATTACTCGGCACTAAAACTCACTTAGTAACCGAAATAATTCGCATGAAATTAAGTTATCCTCGCCCAATTCACTCGATGCGGAAAACTCTTTCGTATCATCCCTCTCTTCTTGTATAATTATAATTTCATTAATTAGCCAAAAGGAAATTTGTAAACATAATTCTTTTGAAACTCAATATCTCTCAGTTGTTGCTCGGTTGCTTTTCCCATTCATTTAACGTTCTTTTCCAGAATCACCCACTTCCTAGGTTACGGTACCGTACATTTCATATACATCATTTATTACCTTTTAAATTCTTCCTAGATACTTCACATTGTTGTAAACGCAACTACAAAGCGGTGTGTGACACTATAAAGATGGTGGGAAAGTTGAAAATAAATATTTTTATTGCGAATCTTTGCGAAACGCAAGTTCTAAAGTGCTGTTTTGCAGTCGAGTGTCGACTTTAGGGCTTTTCTTACTGCAAACACGTTTTAAATGCAACTTTCAGTTTATTGTTCATTGTTGTTGAATTTTTGGTGGTTGAGCAGAACGGAAGTAATGTTTTAATGACTTATTTTGAAATAAATTGTGGAGATTGTCAAATTGCAGTGTTTAAATTGAAACTTCCGGTTTGTGAAGAGCAAGTTATTCGCATGTGATAGGTGACCAGAAGATTTAAAGCAATGTCAAACCGGAAGTGACTTTTAATTGGGTCAAATTGCCATTTATTATTGCTAATAACATTTGGAGTTTTTTAAAATGTTATTTCATATTTAATTAAAACCTCAAACTTTGTTTAGATGCATAAAGTCAACAAATTAACTTCGGTTCTGTACAGATTTACAGAATCACGAAATGAAAATTATATTCATTTAAAGTAAACATCACTTCCGGTTGTATATCAGCACTTTAAAAACACTAAAACCCACTTTTGCATACACCTACATCACTTTCCTTAAAATCCCACATTAATTAACCAACCGAAAGTGGCATCTGAAATCCTTCCAAACTCCACTACGTTCTAATACCAAACTGTTGCACCACAGCAAACCTAAACCCTAAAACTCACATTACAGTTATACACAAAACACATCGCTTTAAATCCTGCCATTTAACAAACAAATGCAGCGCCCTCTCTCAGGACTAATAAAAATTGACTTTCACAAACCACCGTAGCAACAAGTGACACGTTTCATTGCACCATTCGCATCTCCAAATTTCAAACGCAATTAAATTCGTTTACAGCACAATTAAATAAAAGATACGTTTTACTCGCAATTAATTACCGACTTTTAACTCGCGCAACTTATTGCGTGTTTTAGTTGATCGAGTTTTATTAGTCGAGGCGTGCGAGACTCGCCTTTGACTCTAAAATCCCTTCTTTTACGGCCAAATTATAGTTGTTGCAACCAACACAACACGTGAAAAATTAACTCCAGTTGTCGTAGAAAAGTCACGAAATATTCTTACCTGCGTAATAACGAAATATTATAAGTAGTGTTCTTGTTTTCTTAATTCCTAGTGGACAATTCATCGAGTTGCAAAGGTGCTAATTCATTAACTCGCTTTTACCCACGGGAAATTAACACTTACCCCTAAAAGATGTTCTCCCTTATTCCCATCTGTATCAACTTCATTGAAGAAAAGGAGAATATAAAAATATAAAAAATAAAATGATAGTGGTTTTTGAATTAAATTGATAATATTTTTTTTTTGGGAAATATTTTCATCCAATTAAAATTTGAATAAATATTTGCTTAATTAAATTACGGTACGTTTTGAAAAGTTTCAAAGCGACATCTCATGGTTGTGATTAATTAATTAATATGTATTAAAATAATATTTTAAAAAAAATTTAATGATAATTTTTTATTCGATTTTGTACATCACATTCATTTTTCTACCATCAGATGGCAACACCCTTCATAAAATATTAAACTACTTAAAACCAGGATAGGGACTATGAAAGGGCAGAAAAAAGAAAAAGAAAACCCAAAAAAGGAAGGAAATAGTTCCAGTCTTCGACACTTTACGACGTGGTTTAATACAACAAATGTCGTTGAATTTTTCTTTACGACCGCATCACAATGGAATTGGAGAAAAGACGGGAAAAAGAAACCCAACCTTCAATTGCAAAAAAACATAATTCAACCCAGTTTATTGTTTGCTTTTTACTTCGGGAGTACTCGCTTAGCAAAACAACTTTTTATTTTGCTTAAAACGCCCTACATAAAAACAAAATCAATAATAACTACCACCACCATTCATAGATGGCAGCACCTACCGAAAAAACCACTAAAAACGCACAAATTCGTTTTTAAGGTAACTAATTTTAACTAATTACGTTATAATCAATTACCATGAAATACTTTGAAATTATCTTTTAATTAATCCCATAATCCCACCTGTTTTGTGTGACGCGAGAGCGAGAGCACTCGAGTCTCCAGTGGGATCGGATCAAGACGCGCACGCCTAATGACAAGATGAGAAAGAGGTGCGGATTTGGCACGTGGAAGCCGACTAAATCCCCACTGAATTCTCTCGGGGACTTCTCAAAGTCGTTTCGATCCCTCAAGGTTGCCGACCCATCAAACAATTACGGTAAGATAAAGGGACTTGGGATTTGTGAGCTCAGCTGACGTTTGTACGTGATCCTGACCCCTCCCACCCCGATCAAACGACCGTTGGTCATGGTTGATATAGTGCACCTGATAATTGATATGGGTATTACTTTTCTCGAAAGAGATGTGCAAGAAATACATACCATTAAATAAATTTACTTTTTTTTATTTGTTTGGAAGTGGTTGTTTAGCTTGATATTCAGTAAAGTGTCGAATTTTAAAATTAAAGTTTTGAGTTTTGTTTATGCAACTGAAAAGTGTAAATGATATACAGCTGTGTTTTTGTATTAAAATGTAAATGGAAGTTCCTGAAGTGTGCAATAGATATTGATGAGAGAATAAGAAATAAAAACGTGGTTAAAAGCACTTCCGGTATGCATGAAATGTTTACATTTTAAGGAATTTTTTATAGTGTCACTAGAAGTGACAAACTAAGGTAACTTAACTTGTGAAATTTTGGCAGTTACTGTATTAATTATTTTACTACATATGCTGCTTCTTCTTAGCACTCGCCAGGCAGTAAAGCCTACTCAACGCACTCTATGTATTTTCTAAGGGGAAAACAATTGGCTAAATTTTATTCCGAAATAATAAAGTTTTGGTGATTAATATTAATGTTTCATTTTTTCAAAATAAGATGTAATATTTTTTGGAGGTTTAAGAAAACTATTACCGGCATCTACATTTTAGCGTAGGAGCATGTGGGAAAAACTCAGGCAGTGGCAGTGACTCACTGCCACTTCCTGAGTTTTCTCCCTCTGCTCCACTTAAATCTTAAATTGGCCTAATCTTGCACCTGCGCAAGTTAGTCACTTCTCAACAAATGTCGGGCAACTGACTTTTGAACTCCGCCTCTGGTGACATCATTGGGCGTTTTGATCAATAGTGATTAACAAGTGAGGACGGCACCATGTTTCCTGGGCAGAGAGCTTAAAAGAGCTGATGGACAACAGGAAGTCAGTGCTCTTTAAGAGCCTTCAATCTGTAAGGCAATAGGAGACCATCTCTCCCAGGAAGAAGTTAACATGTCTTCCTCCCTATTCAGAACTGCATTAGAAGACAGTGACTGTACATTGTAGAAATTCGCTATTGAGGTTTAAACTTAAAAAATGCTGTCACGTTATTCGAGTGTCCTCTTGTGTGTTTACCGTCTCCTACTGAACACGTCACACTGACCATACGTTTTAAATTGCCGTTAAGGAGGCTTGGCCGCTATTAAAGTGTTCTCTCTTCCACTTGCCACTTTCTGCAGAAAACACAATGCATTGCAGATAAACCTTAATGAGGTTGTAACTTGGAAAATGCTGAATGTTACCCCCTCTTTCACTTGCCGCATCTACAGAACAGGGCAAAAAGTGTTAATTATAAGTATTTTTGCCAGCAGTCAAATGATTGGAAACAGGAAAACTCTTACAAACAAAATATCAGGGAATTCCGAATTCTTCTCTATAGATGAACCCCAAAGAAATCGTGACAACTCTCGTGGTAGAGACAGTCACCGGCAGCGAAGCTTGGAAATTCTTTGCGATAACCAAGCGCATTCTCTTTCGCATAGCATCTACTAAAACCTGAGCATACAATACTTTGGACTTTGGTTTCGTGTTTGAACCAGTGTGCACCGCAATGCAGCAGCCCTTACGACGCCTCGAACACAACTTTCCTACAAGCCCTGCCCGACCAGCAGTGAAGCTTCGCTGCACCCAAACGAAGCAGCCCCACAATTTTAGTTTTGGCGTCGCCAGGTCTGTACACAACGTTGTGAACAGGTCAGCAGTGCCAATCTCGCAAGATCTCGTTTTCAAGCTGGCCAAATCTATCATGTGCCAATAGAAACAAGGCCTCTCTTATTGGCTGCTTTCGTACGTGCGATTTGATTGGTCGCATTGTCGTTGAACGCCAACGCCAATGCCAAAAGTTAAATTATTTTTAATACCTACAGGAATTTTGTATTTTATAATTGACGATTGTAAATTTAGCCAGAATAAATTCTTATTTTTAAATGCGAATTAAAATTCGTGGAATTTGTAAATTTGTACACCAAAGAAGACTGGTTCTTATAAGGAAGATGGCTACACTTCCAGTAGCAGAAACGTCGAATCTAGTTCCTCATAGGAACCAATCTCCTTTGGTGTGCAAAGGCACAAATTCCACGAATTTTAATTCGCATTTAAATATTTCTAGATTGGCTTGATTAAAGTAATCTGAAATCTGATCGCAACAAACCATGCAATGAAACTGCAATCGGAAGGGCTACTTCAAACAATAAGCACATTTTTCCACGCGCAAATTCCCAGCGTCACATTAAAAACCAAACAGAAAATAATTAAAAAATAAAAACCATGATACATTTACCTGATTGCCCAGAAGTGGCGAACATCGAGTCGAAAAACAAACAACAAAATACACAAAACAGGAAAAAAAATTCCCATTTATTATTCACAATGTCTGGAAAGTGGATATCACAGTAAATGTCCTTTGTTTTTTTTTTCTCATAAAATGTACAAAACACAAGCCTCGGCTCGCTCGGATGCAAAATGTATCGTCCTTTGTCTATCCGTCTCTTTTGTTAGTCTTTTGATCAAAAATAAACATCATGCAACACGAGTGTTTTTCAGTCATTATTTTGTTTTTTGAGCTCCAATGTCCAAAGGCGTCTCTTTAGTCCACAATTGACGTCGACTTGATTTTTTTGAGTAAAAATATAACGGTGAAGAAACCGTCACACTGCGATTGTGCTGTCATCGTAATAATTGTTTAAATGTCTGAAACAATGAGCCAAAGAGTACCGCACACACTGTCACTGTCAGAGATCGTATTGCTCCACTAACCTGTGAATTAATGGAGACGAATTGGCTCGAAGAGCAGCGTTTTGGTCGTTGTACCTCGCTACGTCGGAGTCTGGTGGCGAAAAGTGAAAACAAAAAAAAATTAGTTTTTTTCAAATTTGGTTTTAAAGGCACTTCCGGTTGTGAATTTTTGTGAGGTGTAAATAAGTTTGGGTAGATATGTTAAGTTTCTAAGTAAACCGAAAGTGTCTTCCAAATATAGTTGATATAAGAGGTTGAAATTTTAAAGATAGCAAAATAAATGAAGTGTCAATAAAATTTTAAAACCTCCAACTAAACCGGAAATGTAATTTTAAAACATTTTAAATTCAAACTGAGAAAAAAAAATATTATTCTACAAAAATCATTTAACTCAAGTGCTCAATTTAAACATTTACTGCAAAACATCGTGAAACTTGTTACGAGAGTTTGTGAAAATTGCCTGTAAACTTTCCCACTCCTCCAGGCTTAAAGTCGAACACGATTACATCTTTTTCGTAATTACAACATAAAAATTCCCGTAAAAATAGCCATAAATTATTTTTATTTCGCATTCTCTTAAATTTATGCTCTTTCAAATAGTTAAGCTTTAGGCTGATGCCATGAAAACCTGTTGCTTAATAATCCCATCAAAAGAACACTAGGGGGATTCAGAAAAGCGCGTAAGGGTGCTAAAGAACGCGTATATACGCGCCCCCTTACGAGTCCGTAAGCGGCGCCCTTT
>JAQFZP010003264.1:0-10751 GCA_034695745.1 Geophilus truncorum | reverse complement strand
TGTTGTGATTGTTGGGAATTAGCTAATTCCCCACAATCACACCACTTTCACTCAAAAATCTCTATTTCCACATATTCCAGACATCAACGGCGACGATTACTACGTCGACATCGGCCAATGCCGCCACTGTTGCACACAGCACCACCAGACGGTAAAATTCCCAACAAAAACCTGTAAAACCCTTTTAACTCTGTCTGCCCACTCTTAGGACCCCATCAACTCGTGCGACCCCGGCTACTCGTGTCACCCGTCGACCCTCCGGAGCGAGACGCACCGTCTTGCAGACGGCGTGCGACAACTTTCGACGGTCGTGTCTTGCTCCTGCTACGAGAAAAGCGACACCTGTCGGCGCCAATCTCAATGGGTGCGACTGTTCGACGACTCGCCGCACCAGGTGGACGTGGAAGTGGGCGCGTGTCGCGGCACTTGTCGGTCGTCAGGTGGGTCCTTGAAGTGTCGATGGGGTAAAAATAGCGGCGCGAAAAGGAGTCTTGGCTCGTGTCGTGTGCAGACGCGGCGCCTCGATGAAAAGTCGTGCGAATGACACGGACGACGCGAGACGCATTCTTCGCAGCATTCCGTCCTTTTAAAGGGACGAGTGTCGTACGAAGTCGAGCCGAGCCCAGGTGTTGGCAAGTAGTCGAACACCTGCGTGGCTCCAAGCGAGAGGTCATCGGGTACAAATGGGCGCGTGGGAGGTCATCTTTGCGCACGTGTCTGGGTGCGGTCGAGACAAATTTCGGAATTTTTCGGGAAAGTTACTGAAAATATATGGAAATAGGAGAAAATTTGTATAAATTACCGGTACTAAAAATTCTTGAAAAATTAATGAAAATTTGTACCGTACTTGGGGAATTTTTTTAAGTTAAATTCGTGAAAATTCGTGAAAATTTGTAGAAATTCATAAAAACCCGTGGAAATTTTCAGAAATTCGTAAATGCAAAGTTTTTTTTAGTAAAATTCGCAAAACTTCGACAATCGATAAAACTTTTTTGAGTGAAAAATTGAAATTTATCAAAATTCGTAAAATTAATGCAAATTCGTCAAAATTCCTAACTGCCAAGATTTTTAAAGTGAATTTCGTGATTTAATTACGAATTTTTTAATTTACATTTGTGAGACCAGAGGGATTAGACAAGGTTGGGACCTCACAACATTACTTGTACGAATTCGTGTGAACTCCGATTCATATGTAATTCGTTTTAAGTTAATTCGAAATCCACTTTCACGAACAGAATTTTTAAAAGAAATCAATAAAAATTCAACACATTTTTGAGTTTACATTTGTACAATCCCCGTCATAAAAATTGTCGCTTTCACTATGCTCCTAGCACAGTGAAAGCGACAATTTCTGTGACCGGGATTGTACGTTTGAATTGAGTTAACTACCATCTCATACGTAACCGGTTTTCAGTAAACTTCGTAATTTTTATTCATGAAAATATAACTTCTTTATTTAAAAGTTTAATTTCAGATTAAATAAAATTTATAATTTATGTAATCTTCATTCATTGCACTCTAATAAATAGATTAGATTACCAATACGTTAAAATTTTCATTTAAATTAAATTAAAATTTAGAATAAACATATGTTTGGGTTAAATTCGTAACAGAATTCGGTTCACTTTCGTAAAAAAACAACTAAATTTTAAATTAATTTCCAAATAAAAATCAATTTTTAATCTAAAATTTATCTAAATTTCAGGACAATTGATTTACACCGATATAATTTCATAATTTGCCATTTTAACTCACGAATCTTTAAAATTTAACTTGCATAGACAAAACATTTAGAATACAACATTCATAAAGATCCATTCTCTTGAATTTAATTCGTAATGCGAATAATTTCAGGAATTTGCAATTCAAATATTTGAATTAATTACGTCTCACATAAACATTCCTCATTTAAGAGTTTCACAACTAAAATCTAAAGCCAAAATAATTTTCTTCACAATTCATTCGAAACCACTTTCCTTCTCACACATACAAAAAAAATTAAATTTGCAAAATTCGTTAATTCCACTTTAACTTATTTGGCATCAATGAAACACATCAAAACATCAACAAAACTCAATTTAATTTTTTTCTAGAACCTAGACACAATTAAAACCCAAACAAACAAACAAACAAACAAGCAATTTCCATCTAAAAATTACCCGAAACCACTTTCGTCCCACACGAAAAAAAAAAAAAAAAAATCGTAAATTTATTAATTCTACTTTCACCACTGTGGTATCAACGAATCACAGCAAACCATCACAAATCCCCATTTTAATTTTTTCCAGAACCCGGACACAAATGTCAACCAATCCGAAATCGGACCGAATCAGTCACAGGACCAAACGGTAAACAAACAAAATAAAATAAATAAATAAATAAATAAATAAATAAATAAATTTAAATATTGAAAACTTTTTACTGTATATATTTTTTAAATTTTTAAGGCGCAGTTTGCGTTGAAGTGATCGAAGAATGCGCTTGCAGCCCTTCCTGTTATCGTATGCACCGTACGTCTGTTTATTTTGACGTGGCCTTATCTTGGAATGCGAGCGACGCCAACGCAACTGGCGAGCAAAAGCCGATAACGAAAGTAACACCAATTTGTTTTCCGTTTTATTTATAAATCAAAACTCGGTACCGTAACGAATCTCCCTTTTTGTGCAGGAAATCGATGTGGGTCTGTGCGTTGGAGTGTGCAACAGTGTCCAAGGTCATCTGTGCGTGGTCAGGTGAGCGGTTTTTAACTAATGTTTCAATTATTCACTTATATGGATCGCTCGGTGGTCGAGGGAATTTTTCGTGGCGTCTTTTCCTCTTATGGCTCTCCCCGTATCGCGTTTGGCGCCAGTTTACGGCGTTGGAATGTGTCGTCAACGCCTCCTACGGGCGCTCTATGCTTCCTACACCCCCTTGGCGCCGCCAAACTGACCTCAGCAAACCACAACAAAAAAATGTGTAAAAAGTTACATGCAGTGTTTCGTTTTAATTTTGCTTTGAAATTTTTTACACATTTTTCCAAATTTTATAACAATTTAAAAAAAAAATTTAAATATTTTTTTTATATTTTTTTCAATTTTATCAAATTCATTTAAATTTTAGACTATTTAAAAATATACGATTTGATTTTATACCTTCAGTTTATTGGTATTTTGCACTTTTTTTTATAATTTTTAAAATTTTCGACTAAATTTTAGTTGTTTTTATTACTCATTTTTCTAGTTGGTTCCAATTTTGAGACACTTATGCTCAATTGCACCAACAAAAGTTAAAATGTAAGCTGAGTTTAACAATACTTGGATAAACTCTGGTTAACACTAACTTTCGTTGGTGCAATTGGCTCTAAAAGTACAAACATTAGTGACTTTTGCAACTCATTACAATTCAAATTTAAATTCCACATTTTAGACCCATTTTTCACATTTTTCAATTTACATCTTTTAGATACTTAAAATTCAAAAATCTACATTTCCAGCCACCTTCACCTTTCTCCATCATTACACTTATATATATATTTCATATTTAAGGTCCCTAAATTGTTAAGATCAATAATAAAAATTACAACGTTTGTTTACATTTTCAGTTTTCAAACAACCAAATAAAATAATGTTCTAGGTAGTCTAAAATTAATTTTGTCGGTCTAAAATCTGTCTATATTCGGCCTAATTCGATCTAAAATGTTATGTGGGCCGTACCGTCAAATTACAAAAACTGACATTTTTCACAAAAAAAAAATATATAAATAAATAAATAAATAAATAAATTTAAAATTCAAACTTTTCCTTCTTCATTTCCACATTTCACACATAAAAACCCATATATCCCCTTTCCCTTTCCCTTTCCCCACAAACTTACTCATTTTTTCTGTTTTTATCAGAGACACTTCGGACCCGTCAAAATGCCTCATGTCACTGAACGAAAAGTCGTCTTCATGCACCCCATCGGCGTACACCACACACCATCTGACAAACGGAAGGGCGGTGTTAGCAGTGAGCGATTGCGGTTGCTAAGGTGATCCCCAACCCCAGTCCTCCGTCTCCTTTTCCCATATCCAGCGTCGTCATGGCAACCGACCACATAACCAGCATTAACAAACGCACCGAATGTAAAATGGGTACAAATCTATAATGAAATTAATGTTTATCGACGAATCTTTCAAAGATATGTAAAAAAAAAAAAAAAAAAAATAAGAAAAAATAAAAGTTTAAGAAATTAATCGGCGAATGACGTGAGTCACGCTTTTATTTTAATGTAATATCACATTGGGAGGAGAAATAAATAAAAAAAGTTGTTATCGCATGATAAATTATGTTAAACCGACGCCAAAATTACACGACAAAAACTAATATTTTGTCAGAAAAAAATTTCGGTACGAATTTACCATTTTTCATATAGAAATGAGTAATTTTAATGCTGAAGTTAATTTTTTCGTACGAAAATCGTTATATTATGTACGAAATTGTTATTAGTTTATGAAAAATGCATTTTTCGGACGCCGAATACGCAAAAAATAAAATATTCCGTATAAAATAATGCGTTTTTGAGGCGAAATTTCATTCTTCGTACGAAATTATAACTTTTTTCGTAATTTGAATTTGTTTTTTCGCATCAGGAAAATAGTTTCGTGTAAAACAATTAATTATAGTTTGATTTATGAATTTCTCATTTTTATGTACGAAATCGTTGTTTTTCACACGAAAATCACCACTTTTCGCACTAAATAAAAATTTTTTTGTATCAAAAAATTTAAATTCGTGCGACAATTTTATTTTCATTATGAAATCGTCATTTTTCGTAACAAAATATCATAGTTTTCGCATCATAGAACAATTTTGGTGTCAAAAAGTTTTTTTTTCAAATTAAAATCGCTTTTTTACTACGAAATCATCATTGCACGTAACAAAATCGTACCTCATCAAAATTGTACGACAAAATTCCCATCACAAATTCCTCATTTTCACAACCAAAAACAAAGAATCTCACGAATCACCAAACTTCCCATCCGACACACACACACAAAAAAAAAAAAAAAAAAAAAAAAAAAATAGTTTTTATATCCGATATCACGAAACGCAATCCCCGAATCCATAACTAATGACTGCAACATGTGCACGACATGTGTCTTTAATTAATCACCACGCACCACGACCGTGTGGTGGCGCTATGGGGGCCCCCGAGAGAGAGTTACTACTCTTCGGCGCCCACATCGACTGTCTCGCGGTCAGCGACGAACATCGCCTATCTGCAGTCGACTCTGCCACCAAGTGGCGCCACCGTGGGTTCCGCCAACCTCCCTGCCCCTTCCTCAGTTAAATACCAGGTCGGATCGCGCGCCCGACCGGCTCATTCGGCGCAAATGCAGTGCCGGCAGCTTTTCGTCGTGCTGGCGGCGTGTGTACTATACGTGCTCGCATCGGACGTGCGCGCGCCGCCCCTCGACCGTCTGCTGCGGGTGTTCGGCTTCGAGCGGCCGGGACGTTGCGCGAGACACGTCGCTACGCCTCAGTACATGCTGGATTTGTACGACACGATAGCCGATCGCACTACCGGCGTCACGCGGCACGCTAATCCCTACTCGGCCGATGTCGTCAGGAGTTTTCATTATACAGGTAATTGATTTTTTCTGATCACTTTTTTTACGTACAAAAAGTGTTTTTTGACGTTTACGGAGTGAGATAATTTTTCTTTTCTTTTTTCTTTTTCTTTTTTTCGAATTGGAAAATGTTTTTTCGCATTGTATTGTGGTTTTCGTACACCTATGTTGTCATTTTTCTCTGTTTTTCGTGCAGGAATCGTTATTATCGGACTAATTAATTTTTTTCAAATTTTCTACACGATATACCCGTATATTCCGTGTTAAATTTTTTTTCGGATGAATCATGATTTTCCCCACATACGGTATTATCTTTTCAAATCCACATGTGCTACCATCGAAAAATTATTTTATTCGCAAACCTACAGCTTCCCTATCACACAATCAATCCGAAAAAGTCTCGCATCCGATAAAATAAACAAAACTTTTTTTTTAACCACCAGCATCCGAATTAGTATCAAAACACACTTTCTACCCTCAAATTTTACCACACTCTTTCATTCCAGACTCTCCGAACGACTTAAACCACTTCAAATTCGAGATCCTCGACGGCATTGGACGGGACGAACGGATACTAGCATCCGAATTCCACGTATATAAGCTAAAATCACGCAATTTAGGGATAAAGAACCGAAAAGACGCATTCGCACACCTACTCGAGGTAAAATAAAAAATAAAATTATCCGAAAAAAATTCGTATACGAAAAAAAAAAACAATTAAAAAAGAAAAGAAAAAAAAATCGGACCAAATACACTTTTTTTTTTAAATCGTATACGGTTTCATGCAGATGAGGATTTATCAAGTGATGGATCCAACACTGGCCAATCAGGAGGACGGGAACCGTCTTTTGGACGCCCGCAGGATAAGTGCTTATTCGCCGGGATGGGAGGTGTTGCGAGTGACGGACGCGGTTAAAGACTGGCTACAAAACCGAACCGGCAATTACGGTAAATGTGAAAAAAAAAGGCATTTTCCCACGCGTGTTTGGCGACGCCCTCTGTTTGATTTTTCGTTGCAGGTTTATTGCTCACTTTGCGCTCTTTAATCGGGGAGAAGTTGGACCCGTCCGTTTTGAGGGTTATGAAACGAAAACACGCCAACGGTCGCCAACCCATCCTCGTAGTCTTCACGTCGCGGCCGAACTCCACCGCGCATAATCGGATAGTTGGTAAGAATTCCCCGGGTGCAGCGAAATTTTTTAAAAAATATTTAAAAAAAATATTTTTTTTTTAAATATAATTTTTGGGGTCATGTAAAAAAAAATTGAAAGGGGATATTTTTCTTAAATTTTGGAAATTTTGAAGATTTTTCAGTGTTTTTATAAAACTTGGGTGTTTTTTTATCGGATTTTCACGATTTTTGGTTTGTTCAAATGCTCTAAATCTCGAAATCAAAACCGGCCAGGTTTTATATTTTTTTAAGATTATATATAACAGCGAAATTTGAATTTTCCTTGGTCGTTTGTAACGCCCGACCAATCACAGACCGTCTGAATGGCGCCCGATCTAACTTTAAGCTGTTTTCGTTTGCTTTTGAATTTTTTTTTTATAATTAAAAACCTCTTAATTTGTGTTATGCACAATAAATTTTATTCGGTCTTTGGCTGTGTTTACACTCTAGCCGCACGGCCAAAACAATAGCGAATTTCCCTACGGGAACGCGCGATCGTGTGGCCGTGTTTCGACGCTTGTATTTTTCCAAGATTTGACATTTTTTCAGAGATTTACACTCAAATTTGACTCAAAAATTCCCTAGATTTTTGAAATTTTCTCAAAGTAAAAATCCGACCAAACCCTCCCGAAAATCGCCTACGAACTTTTTAATCAGACGCCAACTGTGAACTCACAAAAAAAACTTATTATTCCAGAATCCGACCCGATCCTCGATCCGATAATCGCATCCGACAATTCTAGTCGCATCCGACGCTCCTCCGAAAAAATCGCCGAATGCTCCCGACATAATTTATATGTAGACTTCGAGACGATCGGTTGGTCCGGTTGGATCATCTCGCCCAAGGGCTACAATGCGTACTACTGCGCCGGCCAATGCACTTATCCGTTGGGTCAAAACCAGAGACCCACGAACCACGCGACGGTGCAGAGCATCGTCCACGAGATGGCGCTGCACAGCGGCGGCGTGATGGCGCCGTGTTGCGTACCCAACAAACTTTTAGCTATCAGTTTGCTCTTCTTCGACGAGAACGAAAACGTCATCCTCAAGCAGTACGACGGAATGGTCGCTGCAGTATGCGGATGCCATTAACTGAATGAGGAATAATAAAGAAAAAATTGCGATGTTTCTATCGAGTGTTTGTATCGATTTCGATCGTTTAGTGATTTTTGGTGAATTTTGGTGATTGTTTTTGTTTGGGCTTTTTTTCGTGAATTTAATTGATTTTGTAGCTTTTGAGAGCGATGTAGTCGATTTCGAGTTGATTTAAGTGATTTTTTTAATTGATTTTAGTGATTTCTTTGCAAATTTTATTGATTTTATTGATTTTGATCGACTAAGTAGATTTTCTGAATTATTTTATCGATTTCATTAATTTTATTTTCGCAAATTTTATCTATTTTTCCGTATATTAAGTCAAAATTATTTTTTTAAGATCGATTTAGTCGATTTCTAGTTGATTTTAGTGATTTAAAAATTTCATCGATTTTAAGTCAATTAAGTTAAATTTTATGACCGTTTTTTGTCGATTCAGAAATTTCTTCGCAAATTTAATCGATTTTAATATAGTTTATGTCAATTTAATCGATTTCTAAGACAAACGTAATCGATTTTAGCAAATATTTTGTATATTTTCGGTCACTTTCACTTCGAATTAGCTACTTTTTCCGATTTTATCAACTTTATATTGATTTTTCTAGTGACCTAAATCAGTTTTAAATCAACAAAAATCACCAAAAATTATCAAAATTGCTAAAAAAAAAAAAAAAAAAAAAAAAATAAAAGATTTGTTAAAAACCTCTGCAAACACTCACTCCACCACTTAGGAATACACCTCTTAAATTTAAAAAAAAAATGAAAAAAAAAAAAAGAAAGAAAGAAAGAAAGAAAAGAAAAAGAAAGAAGAAGAAGAAAGAAAAAAAAAAAGAAAAGTAAACTGGACAAAATGGACATTGCAATTTCCCTGTTACACTTTAAAAAAAAAAAAAAAAACATTAATTTTAGTTTCCATTGTTAGTGATGTTCAGAGATCTCATTTTTAATTTATTGTCAATGACGTAATATGTAACGGTGGCAGTTGTACGCGAAAAAATATTTAAAAAGATATATATATAAAAGAAAAGAATGAAAGAAAGATGTTGTTGCACTCGTCGTATATTATTTCACGCAATAAATCGATTTTTTGCTCCTCCATCTGCTAAACGCCGAATTCCGTCCACGAAAGCGCCCCCTGCGAGTCGGCTTTACCACGGCACGCGTAAATTGCAGCAAAGCCCAACGCCTGGTTTTAAAGTTGTATTTTAAATGAGACTTCGTGAGAGATAGGAAATAAGGATCGAATACGAATTTTCGTACGTAAAATTAACGGATCGCAAGAGATTTCATTTTTTTATTAAATATCAAACATTAAAAAAAAAATTGGACTTTATTTTTCGGTCCGAATTTGATCCGATCCAAAATCTGACATCAACACTAATTTTTTCATATATTGTCATGGTGACTGCGAAAACATGCTCCACCTATAGCATGATGGGAAGGAAAAATGTTGTAATGATTGTTTCATTCGTCTTTAAATACCCGACATTTTCTTCCCATAAAAACA
This sequence comes from Geophilus truncorum, assembly GCA_034695745.1. Taxonomy (NCBI): domain Eukaryota; kingdom Metazoa; phylum Arthropoda; class Chilopoda; order Geophilomorpha; family Geophilidae; genus Geophilus; species Geophilus truncorum. Next base: position 1,385 of record JAQFZP010003264.1, on the reverse strand, counting down.
TTAACTAATTTTTTTTCTAACGCTAACACTAACAAATAACAGCAAATATGTACGAATTGGGTCATTTAGACCCAAAATAACCCATTTTTTAAAAAGTTAAGGACTATTTGGAAAGTTGATGCACATTTCGGTCATTTTTTTGTAAAAATAAAATTAATTGTTACAAAAAAATGACTTAATTAAATTAAAAAAGATTAGTTTTTATAAGAATGTTTGTTTATTTTGTAAAAATATATGCTTTTACAAAATCAACGTCCATTTTTACCAGACAAAAAAATAAACATGGGATACAAAATAATTTAATAACGCTTTTTAAAACTTTTTTTTTTATGTCTGCACAATCAGTGTATTAGTCGACACGTCACGAAACAATTCTATATTCAAACAAAACATTATTTAGTACCGGTACAGAAAATATCAAAACTCTTTTTTTTTTTTAAATATTTAATAAAATATTTTGAAAATTTTAAGAGTATTTAACAGAATTTTTGAGAATATTTATGCGAATATTTTTAAGATTTTTCGAGGATAACTTTCCGCCTACTACTACTACTCATCATCCTAAAAGAACGTTTAAATTGCGGGAAAACAGAGTGAAACGATTTTTTTGTAATGAATTTATCAACAACGAGCGTTTCCCGGACGCCCGCTGGACAAGTGCCAATTTGCCTCCACAGAGGGCGTTTTGAGTTAAAGATTGGCAGTCAAGTCGAACATGTAATTACTATAATGAGGAAAAAGTAATAATTTCGCGTGCGATTCAGCCACGACGTCATGTGACTCCTTCATTACTGATTTATTGCGCTCTTTAATTGCGGAAAAATGCGACCGGTCCTAATCGAGTAACAAAAGAATTAAGCTAAAAATTCAAAATGGCCGCCTAAATTCCCAACTCCATCCAAGACGTCAAAATTCTATCACCCATCTCGCCCGAAAAATCGTATTCAAAATTCCTATGACAGTTTTATTAAATTCGGACCGAGAAAGCGCCGCCTTAACCTTCGCACTACCATGCATCTGTGAATTGCAGTGAAGCAACAAGTAAATTTTAATGTCAAATCTAAGTGCTTTGCCCCCCGGTGTTAAAAATTTAAACTTTATTTTAAAATTTTAAAATTAATATTTAGGTGTTATTACTTTTTATAAAATTTATTTTCAAAAAAAAAAACATTTCGTTACTAGAGGGCGCAAAACGAAACCAAACTAACAGATAATCTCGATCCAAAGTTCGGTTTTTTATTCACTATACGGTACCGTACTCTAATGCTTGGTTCACACTACACCAGAAAACAGAAAAGAAAGATTTTATGTTGACCAGAAAACAGAAAACAGAAAATGCACTTTTCTGTTTTCAGTTCACACTACAACAGAAAATGCACCAGAAA
>JAQFZP010003263.1:0-10752 GCA_034695745.1 Geophilus truncorum | reverse complement strand
CTGCATTTTTGCATGGAGAGTTGAAAGAGGAGATTTACATGAAGCCACCGGAAGGAATTGAGATGAAAGGAAATGAAGGAAAAGTGTGGAAACTTGAAAAAAGTTTATATGGGCTCAAGCAAGCAGCTCGTTGCTGGTATGAGTGTTTGGTGAAAATTCTGAAGTATGCGGGCATGAAACAATGCCTGGATGATCCATGTGTTTTTTATAGAAGAGAGAAAGGAAAATTTTTGTACATAGGATTTCATGTGGATGATTTTCTAAGTGCCGGATCTGGGGGGATATGGGAAGACAGAATTTTTGAGAAGATTAACAGTCGTGTGAAATTAGTTGCGATGGGAGAAGCTAAACTTTTATTAGGGATGGAACTTGACCAACAAAAAGGAAAAATGAGAATCCATCAGCGCAACTACATAGAGAAGATTGTAAACGAGTACGGTGTTGACAAAATGAATGCAGTCGTTGCACCGTTACCGACTGGTTTTAATCCCGAATTGGATGAAAAGAGTAAGAAAATCGAGAGAACGAAGTACCAAGAACTAATGGGAAAGTTGATGTATGTCGGTACTAAAACAAGACCGGACATAATGCATGTGTTGAGTTTATTAAGCCAATACAATTGCGATCCATATCAAGTGCATTTTGATGGCTTGATTCGAGTTTTGAAATATTTAAAAGGGACCGTGGACTACAGCTTGTGCTACGGTAAAGACGGAGGGAATTTAACTTGCTACGTGGATGCCAGTTGGGACAGCACTTGGGATTCAAGAGCGTTCTCAGGGATGTTGATTATGGATGGAAATAATCTAGTACACTGGAAGAGTAAGAAGCAAGTAAGAGCAGCACATTCTACCGGAGAAGCGGAAATGAACGCGATAAATGAGGGTACACGGGAATTAAAGTGGATGAGAGATCTTGTGGGTGAACTTGATCCGGAGTATTTTGCAAGGAAGCGAATGAAAGTGATGACTGATAGTCAGAATTGCGTAGATTGGTTGAAGGCTGGACCAAACAAGTCAAGCACAAAGTTTTTCAATCGAAAAATTAATTTAATTATGGATGCGGTCGAATTTGATCGAGTTGATGTTAAATTTATTAAGGGAAGTTTGCAAAAGGCAGATTTTTTGACGAAAATAATTCCTGGGATACATATTAAGAATGTTTTGGAGGGGATTGGTATAAAAACCTAAATGGGGGGATTTGTGGAATTATTAAATAATAAGTCAATATTTAATAATGTGATGATTTATGTTTTTATTGTTTGTGTTTATAATTTTTAAGTAAAAATTATTAAGTGAGAAATATTGTTGTTATGTGTGTTAGATTTAAGGATTTTTATTTGAGTGTGAATGATTTAAAAAGTGTATAAATGATGTAAGGGTGTTTTCACTGCAGAGCATTTGTAGGCGGTTTTGAGAACGAGGTTGTAGGCGAGCACAGAATGTGACTCACTTCCTGTCATTGTATTCGTGGGAAAGTGCCATGACTCATTGGTTTTACTTTCTGTATTTTTCAGTTGCATTAAAGATTTTGAACAGACAACATGTCTCAATTTCTAAGTGTTGTTAATGCTTCTCTGTGAGGATTTTGAGTTGAAATTATACCACACAGTTTACTAAAATAACAAACCAACTTTAATTTATGAAATTGTTTTACACTAACAAATAAAGTAAAAACACATACATCCATATCTTTGGTGAATTTCTAGCTTCAGTTTAATTTTTGCTTCGGTGTCATCGACCAGAAGTAGCGCTGACATTAACAGCAAGCAGAAAATATACACTTTCATTGCTACAGCAAAACTTAAGATTTGCTAAAATTTAATTAGATAAATCTCCAGAAGTGTCAGTAGTATTTAAAATATTAAAACTTACCACTGCAATTTTTTTTTCAAGTTTTATAAGTTTCTATCCAAACCCTAACTTTAGTCTGGTGGACACTTGCTTGAAAAACATCTTGTGAAGTTGAGACTTCCTCTTGTGCTTTAAATGTCAACAGGAAAAACAAACTGAGCTTCTCCTTTATTTTGAATATTTTATTTTTTTTAACATTTTGTTGTAATACAAGAAATAATTTTACACGATATTGATCAATAAATTACCAACGTGATTTATATTTGCACTTGCACTGACCAAAAAGTTTCTGCGAAGATTCTTTCAGTTTATAACCAGCCGGTCTTGCCCATCGACAAGTATCACGACAAGATACTAAAATTAAAAAGTAATCTTTTTATTTTAATGTATTGTGGATTAAGCAAAAAAAATACATACAGCCAGGTGTTTTGTTAATTTCCTTGGTCAGTTTGCGTTTTGATTCAACATTGTCAATGAGAAGTAGCACTGATAATAACAATAAGCACAAAACATACCCTTTCATTGCTGTGGCAAAAGCTAAAGTGAAACACAAAGTGAGTTTACTTTAAATGTAAAAAGAGCAATCATACTCAAAGACTTACCAGTCAAGCTTGATTAAAGTTAGCAAACTTTATAACTTTAAATCTTACCAGAAGTATATTAGTGTACTTCTGATTTTACTAATATAAACAAGATTTTAACTAGGCTTTATATTTATAGTGATGAGAATCCTTTCTACAAAAGGGTGTAGTCATTTCATTTCCACTTGTGCTACAATTGTCAACAGGAAACATTGAAATAAGAAATTCTAATGGTTCATTTAAATACACAATACATTTGTCTGATATTAAATCAGATGTAGCAATATAAGCTGAATTGATGATACTGGTATTGCAGATTCAAAGTTTAAAAATTTCTCACTTATGATTGTGTTGACCTTAATGATTGACTCTATTAGTTGCTTAACTTGAAATTGAATGCTATTAAATATCATTCAAAGTTGTTCAGCACTGACCTTTCAAGATATTTCCAATTTAGGAAACAAAGTTAAGCTTAACACATCACTGTATAAATTTAGAATTTCAAGTTTTCAACATACCGGTATCCAAAAACTGAGAACTTATAATTTCACCTAACAGCATAATTGGATTAATTTATTATGTTATTTAACCTCTAAATCACTTTATCAAAGTCTTTCGAATAAAAGACCGATGAAGCTTTCTTCAAAAAATCTTCATCTACAAAAATAAAACTAAAAAAATTCTTCTACATTTTCTTTTATTTCTGAATAAAATTACAAATTTATTTCAGATTTAATCTACTACAATACTTCATATTAATATCTTCTTCACTTCTAATATCTTCTACCAGACAAACTTGCAAGCGCACTTATTCGGTGGTGAAGCTTCGGCTTTGGCCAAAGTGCCTGGGTGGTCAGCCACCTGATTGCAATTGACATGGCAACTTCCTAAAATTGAAAATTATACATTTTCCTATAGCTTTTCTAAATCTTTTAACTCAAAAGCAATTCTATCAATATATAGTCAAACTTACGGCTATTCGGTCCACGCTCGGTCTCAATCACCACTTGATAAGCTTCAACTTGGTTTGCAATAAGCAAAGCAGAAGCCAACACCAAAAGACACAGCATTACACACTTCATTGTAGAGTTTCAAAAACCACTTGATCACAAGAAAGTTGCTGAATGATTTGAATCAAATTGATTATCCGAATACTATTTATTTCAATTTTTGAATGAGGACATATCCTGTGACATTTATTGAATCAAATGTCAATAAACTGTTGTGTGCTTTTATATGGTAGAAGTAAATGTTATGGCCTTTTGGAATATGTCAGATGGTGTTCTGGGAATCAAGATCAAGGATCTTTGAGTTCTTTGCATTCAAAATATGGTATTTCCCAATTTGCAAATGTTTATCCAGTTAATGTCATCTGAACATTCTTTTCTGTGATAATGGCAAAAGAACGTTTTTGTACAATGTCCTTTTTACATAAAAAAGTTGGATATTGAACCTAATGGTAGAGGAAATAATTCTTAGTGAAAGAATGTACTTTCCTTTCAACATTCTACAATAAATTAAAACGCTAGTTCGAATTGGTTAAAATAACCTATAATGTTGTTTGCATCAACAAATGAGATTGAAGGCATATAAGTAATGTCAGTTGAAACATCCAGTCTTTAAGGTTGGAGGTCAGGGTTTATAACCTTCCAGCCAATTGTAAGCTGTTTTGCAAAAGTGTTAGAAATTTAAATAGAAATTTTATTAACCCTCATCTTTTTCAAAAGGTCAAGTAAGCAACCATTTTTAAAGGCATTCAGTCGCATTCAGGGTTTGCTTGCTTTATAGCAATGTATGTAAAGTTAAAGTAAACTGTGCTCGATTTTATAGTGTGTTTTGCTAATTTTACCGTGTTTTGTGCAGTAGTGGCGATACGATCTCTATCGACCAAAACTACTAAATCTATCCAAAGTAAAGTTTAAAATAAACTAGAAATTTAAATTTTGTGAAATCGTAACCAGACTAAATTTTTCGCTCAAATTCAACTTAAAAATAATTTGCGTCTAAATGCAACCACAAATTTAATTTTGTTGCCTAAATGCAACTCGTGCCGAAACGTCACAAAATATACCCAAATGCAACGCGCCCAAATGCGATGCGCTATTGTGGGATAAGCCGTAAAGAATTATTGTGAATTTATATTATTACAAATTCCACATCACCATTAATTAACGCAAAATGGTTGTTAATATGCAATGATATTTAAATAAATAAATAAAAATTTAGAAAAATAATTTTTTTTTTAAATAAACCTTGGGTCGCAAATAGGTCGTGAAGAAGAAATAAATTTGGAAAATTTAAAAAAATATGGTAATTCTATTTATTGGTTTAACATCAATTTAACGTTAAATATTTTCATATATAGCAATCGATAAGTGATTTTGCACTTAGATCGCTTCCTTGAAAACTTTCCAGTAAAAGTGAACAAAAGTGGCCAGAAGCCCAGAAGTGAACAAAAGTTACAAACCAAAGTTGCAGAACTGTAAAATTCCAATTTCAATTTTTATTACATTTACTTTTACAGTCTTTACTCATTGCGAAGAGAATGAAAATTCTGAACGATAAGTAAAGAACGTTGGGAGAATATTTTTATTTTCCAACTCGCTGTACAATCCATACAACGTGACACAATGGGCACCAGTTGCTCTTCGTCAGCCACATTGTCATACAGCAGTTATGATAAGAGTGATTACACTCTCCCCAAACAACTAAAAATTTGAAAAATATTTATATGTGTAACAAAATTAAAATATATAAAAATTTATTTAATTAAAAAAAAAATTATATTTAGCGATATACAAACCAACACACTCCTCACGTCTCTGTTCCATTTGGCATCTTAAACACGATTCTGTAAAGAAGACAAATAAATTTACAAAGAATTTAGGGTTATTTAAGGTTATTTTTGTGTTTACCCATTATTTGTACTCTGCAAATAGGACACGTTTCGCATTCTACATCCCAGGTCCACAATGCAACACTGTTCCACTTTTTTACAGTGAACATTCTGGGGGTTTCGGAATCTTCTGCTGTTGGAGATTCCGATTTCTGTTTGGAAGTTCCTGGATTTTTGCCGTTACCGTTTCCGTCCATTTTGCTTTAACAATGATAAGATGGAGGCAGAGGCAGCGCGAAGCTCGGGTGTCGGTAATTGGAAAAGGTGATGCGGGTTTTGGAAATTATTAAAGTTATTGTTTCGGTTTATGGGTTTACAGTTTAGTCTTTTGTAGATGTTTGATTTTAAGATTTTGTTAAGATTTTTATTGATTTTGGACTTGAAATGCATGGATCGACGAAGATTAAGTGACATTTACGCGAGTGTTTTTACGAGACGAAAGCTCGCCCTCGCCAACATCTCTTAATACAAGTAGTTCTCATCTTCACTTTAACATCTAGTGATGGATATTCTCAATGGTAATGGATTTCTCAATGATAATGATATTGGGCCTGATTCACTAACGTTTGCTTAACTTAAGCTAAGAATACTCAACGCGATTCAGCAATCAAGATAAGTAGTGAGTCTCAAACTAATGGTAAAATGATGCCATTTTACTCACTTGTCAGTCTGAGAATGAGTTGAGCAACCACATCTGGTGGCAAACCACGGAAGCTTGCTAATAATTTTAACAATTCTCACCAGAGTACACTATCGCTAGTTGAATGTTCTGCCACGTGGGGCGCCAAGAACCGGCTTGAGTTGGGACCATTGTTATCTGGTTCAGTCAGACTTCTGTTAGTTTATTTACTTCTGCTTTAAGTAAGAAATTTTCAGAATCACACTGAGTAAAAATTCTAAATTTAAGCAAACGTTAAGCAAATTCTCACACTAAGAATCGTTAGTGAATTCCACCCATTGTCAAAACCTTATAAAGTATCAACAAACAAAGGATTATTTTCAAACACATTTTTACAATACTGTATCAATGAAAAGAAAAAACCAAAGTTTGGGTGTGTATTTTATAAACAAATTTTATTAAACAAATATTAATCTCAAATAACAATAAGATCAATGTTTATTATTTATATTCTTCTAAATTAATCATCTGGCAAATGCATAGTTTGCCCTTATAAGCACCAAAAGCTTCAAAAGCAGCAATGATCAGATGCATTTCTCCATATACATTCTTGCATTGGATGAAGCAACTAAGTCCTAAAAAAATTAAAAGAATTATACTTTTTTAAATATTGTTATTACTATTCAGTATATACAGTATTTTACAATGAGATGTAATAAAGACTTTTAAACCGACATGAAAAAGATGTTGAAAATACGTCAAAATGTAAAGGTCTTCTTATTTTTTTCTTTAGATTCTCAATTGGTCTGATTTTTGGTTTAAGAATGTAGAAGACAACTTTACAACTTAAGTTGAAGTGAAAGTTATTTTTTAAAGTGTGAAATGTATATTTTCCATCAACTTTTTAATATAACATTTCCAATAGCCACTAATGTAAAAACTTCAAAAGTGGAATAACTGGATATCATTATGACATTATGACTTTGCAATGTCAGATTTAGAACGTCATTTTGACGCCATGTTCGCATTGGGTATTTACTTACTTTGGCCATTCTTTTTTATTGGAAACATCTTAATTGGTATACCGGTACCAGCAGCAAGTTCACTGTCTGATTCAACAGTAGGTATATTGAGCTTTAGTGATAGGATATTAATAACTGGTTGTGTTGTTGATGCAACAGTTCCAAAAGTTGTGGCCAAGGTTGTGGTTGAAGTTGTGGTTGTTGTAGTTTCTGCTGAAGTTGTAGTTGCAGTTACGTTAATTTTATCAAAATCCAATGCCAGTTGATTTGTGAATGTGAAGAAAGTTGCAAAGAAGGAGAAGTAGAATAAAAGGTTTTTCATTTCTACTTAGTGATATAGGTTATTCTGAAAGTATTCACTTTAACCCTTCTTTATGTTATTGAAAATGTTATGTTGACATGGAAACTATTTGATTGTTTGTTTCTACTTCCGTCACGGAAGTTGTAATTGCTGACAGCGATATTGTTGCACAGTAAAAACGAACAAAACAATAACAAGCAACATAACACTAACAAAACCAAAGTACCCAAACCGACATCCCCCAGTAACCAACGTCCGGGTGTATGAGGGGTGTCGGGTGTAGGGGATGTAAGATGTAGGGAATGTCGGAAGTAGGGGGTGTGGGGTGTAGGGGGGTGTGGGATGTAGGGGAGTGTGGGGTGTAGGGGGTGTGGGGTATAGGAGGTGTAAGGGGTGTGGGGTGTAGGGGGTGTAGGAGTGGGATGAGGTGTGGAGGAGGGGTGTCGGGGATGTGAGGTGTAGGGAATGTGGATGTAGGGGGTGTGGGGGTGTGGGGGTGGGGTGAGGGGTAAGAGGTGGAGGTGGAGAGGGTGAAGTGTGACTAGTGTGAGTGTGAGTGTGAGTGTGAGTGTGAGTGTGGGAGTGAGAGTGAGAGGATGTGTGTAGGCGAAGAGTGAGAGTTGAATGGGGAATTTCGCTGTAAAAATCTCGCAACTTCGTCGGTCATGTTTCCGAAACTGATAAAGGTCGATCTGAATAAAGTAGACCACGATCCGGCATTGAGCAACTCTTTTGCGTCGTTCTTGAAGAACTCTAATCGTAAGTTGAGAAGTGTCTTTCTCACTAAAGTTTCTCCGAATATTATAAACATTGTTAGAAATTTCGTGTACAATTTGTTCGAGTTAAGCAGCAAGAGAGTTCAATTCTATGTATTTTGAGAATCTATCTACACACGTTCCATTTAAGTATTGCAAGAATTTCGTTTTAAAATCACTTTCGGATAATATTTTGTGCGAAATGATAAAGTCGAACACATTGCGTCAGTTGAAATTTGTCGTTATTTCTTGCATTGAAATCAGTAACTTATTATTGATTCGTGTAGTAAGATTAATTCTGTTAATTAATATTTCCAAAAACATTTTTTTTTTTTTTTTTTTACAAAATTTATATTACAGAATCAGTCGCCGAATTTGTGGAAATGCGAGAAAAATAAATAAAAATTTTTAACTGACTTGTGAGTGATATCTGAAAATAAAATATTTGTATTTGCACAATTGTTGATTTGATAATAGATTTTAAAATAATGTTTAGAATTTTATCGTGTTTTAAAAATGGCGCCATCAGTTGACAGCGCTATCTAGTGGTTTAATGTAGACCTTTTGGATCACTTGCTTTGCTTCTACCTTCTACGGCGTTCTACATCCGGTTTACGAAACGTGTGTTAATCTATAGCGTGTGTTGTTTGCGGCATTTAGCGTGCATCTTCTTGACTGTGTCGAAAGTTTTTACAAGATAGCAGTATAATGGATAAAGCTAAACTCGCCCGTGTAAGTATTGTTTCTAAAACTTGAAAAATAGACTAAAAATCATGCGAATGATGTCGGGAGAAAACGCACATTGTAAAATAGGCCTAATTGTCTAACTGAACCACGTTGCTTCTTTTAGGTTACGAAGATTTTGGGTCGTACTGGATCGCAAGGACAGTGCACACAGGTTTATTTACATAAATAATTATATTTAAGTCTTTTTAGAGAGGAAATTCGGGATTTTATCGGTGATTTTGTGTTTTTTAGGTCCGTGTTGAGTTTTTAGATGAAACGAACCGGTCGATCATTCGAAACGTGAAGGGACCAGTCCGTGAAGGAGATATTCTCACTTTATTGGAATCAGAACGTGAAGCTAGAAGACTTCGGTAATTAAAATTAATAATAAAATAAAAATTACATATAATAATAAAACTAAAATTTTTAAATATAAAATAACAATTTCTAATTCATTTTTTTATTTTTTTTTTATTTTTAGCTAAAACAATTATAAAGAAAAAACATGTAAAACAATATTGTATCGTCATAAAAATAAATTGTTTTACTAAAAAAGAAAAAACCAACAATTATGTGCATTTTTAACCAAAATAACAACTTCCAGTTCACTTGTGCTACATTCCCGACGACATAGTTTTCGTCAAACTGAACTGGTATTCGAACTTGTCATTTCTCCCGTAGAAAAAACAACAGCAAAAATTCCAAAATGGAGGAACCTGCAATAATCCGCGTTTTCGGCCTTCTAACCTCGATAAAATTCTACAAAACGCAGCATTTGGCCAACAACTATAAGAAAAGCCATCGTAAAACCAAGGTTGAATCAGACGTTTATTTCGAATCCGAATGGGAGGAATTCGTCATCTGCCAGAAACGAATTCTGTGCGGCGAGGCGTGGAGTTTCGACGACTCCGTCATGACTTTCCAAAACAACACCTTAATCGGCGGACATGATGATTTCATCAAATGGTACGAAACAAACACGAAAACCTCCGTTTTCTACCCGGAAATGTTCCTCCACGACTCGATGAAGGAAATGAAAAATCGCGTGGATGGCCGCAACCATGTTTTTATTTATCTCTACTTAAAGTCAAACACAGTCGATGGAACACTAATTTTTGAGTTGTACTCCGATTTACTGCCTCTAACGTGTAAAAATTTTATTTCTCTCTGCGTCGGTGATGCCGGGAAAGCCCCTGGTGGTGTAAAGATGCATTATAAAGGTTCGCCTATTCACAGGATTGTAACTGGTGGTTGGATTCAAGGTGGAGATGTAATAAAAGGTCAGTGTTGAATAAAGTAAAACTAAAAATAATAATTAATTAAAAAAGAACAACACTGTTAAAGGTGGCGGAAGTCAGGGACATTCCATCTACGGACAGACTTTTGCAGACGAGAATTTCACGGTTTCCCACGATAGATTTGGAGTTCTAGGAATGGCCAACACCGGCGCTCACACCAATGGATCGCAGTTTTACGTGACTTTGGGGCCTCAGTTGTGGATGGATGGGAAAATGGTTGCTTTTGGACATTTGATCAGGGGGAGAGAGGTTTTGAAGACACTGGAAGAGACGAAAACTGTCAATGACAGACCGGTGCACAACGTTATTGTGGTGGATTGTGGGATTTATCCGACTGATGATATTCAGCTGAGTAATTTGACTGAGGATGATTTGGTTTTGTATTATTCTGATGGCATCGAACCACCAGATGTACCGATTACAGTTAAATTACCGGAGACTTTCTTGCAGTGCGTGGAAAGCATGAAATCGTTGCAGAATAAATGAATTATTATTTTGTGATAAATTAAAGGCAAAAATTAAAAAAACAAGAAAAAACATTTTATTTACTTAAAAATTTATAAGAAGTAAATAAAAATGACAATTACATTAAAATTAATTATAAAAAAAAAAAAAAAAAAACCGCCCGAACAGGGACTCGAACCCTGGACCGTTAGGTTAAAAGCCTAACGCTCTACCGACTGAGCTATCGGGGCATAAAA
>JAQFZP010003262.1:0-10757 GCA_034695745.1 Geophilus truncorum | reverse complement strand
AGGGCGACACCTTAGCGTAAACACTAATGGCCGCGAGGGCGTGAAAATAGTGTGATGAGCATGGATTTCCCTCGCTTTATCCGACATTTAACGCATATTTTAATGACAAAACTACAATCGGTGATTTTAACCGTCTTCAATACCGCCAAACTATATTTCAGGAACTTTAGAAACGCTTTAACGTATCCCAAACCACCTGCAATCGCAGATAACACCGAGATCTCATCACCCCCACAAATACCGCAGCAATGGCTAGAAATGCAGCAAAGTGTCAACAAGAAAATAATAGAAACAGACACGGAAGAATGGCAGAAACAACGAAAAATACATCAAAACAACGACGGAATTAACGAAAATACTTTGAGATACGTCGCAGGAGTTGACATTTCGTATGCAAAAGAAGGAAAAACGGCGTGTGCCGCGATCGTTGTGTGCGAATTGCCAAATATGAACGTAAAGTATACAACAAAATAGGAAAAATTTTTTATTTTACATTATAACAGTCAATTTTTGCAGGTTGTATATCAAAAATGCCAGTTAAAAGAAATAACAGTTCCATACGTGGCTGGTTTCCTCACTTTTCGAGAAGTTATGCCTTATTTGGAGTTGTTGTCGAATCTTCTTTTAGTTGCACCACAATTTAAACCACAAGTAAATAAACATCACTTTATACATGAATTTTTTAAATAATTTTAAATTTTATTTCTATTTTTAGGTCATTATGGTCGACGGTAATGGAAAATTGCATCCTAGAGGTTAAAATTAAAGTAACTCCACGTTTTAAAAGGAATTTTTCTTATATTTATCCTTTTTTTCACTCACTAGAGGCGGGTTTAGCGTGTCATTTGGGAGTTTTAGCTGATTTACCTTGCATAGGAGTGGCTAAAAACATTCTGCACATGGAGAATTTAATCACTGTATAATTTTTGGTTTATTTTTTAATTTTTAAGAAATTAATTTTTATTTTTTTGCAGAGTGGTGATGATGGAAATTCGAAATTTTATTATCACGTTGATGAAGATACTCCAATTGTTTCTAAAACTGGATATGAAATGGGAATGGCGGTTAAAACTGGAAGTGCGAAGAAACCCGTGTTTGTTTCTGTTGGACATAAAATAAGCCTCGAAACTTGTGTGTGGTTGGTTAAATTGTGTTCTAAGTACAGAGTTCCAGAACCAATTCGACAGGTAACAAAATATCGGTGATTTTTATTTTATAAATTTTATTTTTATTTGATATTTTTGTTTTTAAAGGCTGATATTACGTCAAGAGCATTTTTGGCCAGGTATCCAGATTTGAAAACATGTTCGCGACTTAACGAAGTATAAAGTAGTTGAATAATTTAAAAGATTTTAAATTTATTAATGCTTTGCATTGTAAAAATTGTAATTAATATTTTATATATTTTTTTGTAAATTAAGAATAATTTTTTTTTTATTTTGAGAATTAAACCCGAAAAATAATATTTTTAAAAATAAATGACAATAAAAAAAGCAATTTCAGACACGAAAATAAAGTTCTTTGTTTATCTTTAATCAATTATTACACTAAAAATCCAACTTTCCGGCTTTAACAATAAAATGACGTCATTCAACAACCGGAGCAACATTCACCAATCACAAATACTGACGTCACTCCACTTTAAGAACGATAACAAACACCTGAGCAAGAACTCCAGAAGTAAACATGGCAAACGTCAACGCAGCTCAAAAAACGACAAAAAACCCTTATTAATCCTAAATACATGGTAAAAACCTTGCAAAAAAAACACTCAAACACCCATGATAACGCTTAAAATGCCCTTTTTAGCCTAACATCGATGGGAATAAGTAGCGTAGACGGGGAAAACGCGAGTCCTACGAGTCCCACGACCCACCAGATCTCGTTCCTTGATCTGCCATGGGAGGACGTTCTTCACCGCTTGTTATTGCCGCACTTGCAATGGCAGGACATATTCAACCTCCGCCGCACGTCCCGCGGCTGCTTTCACATGATAAACGGCTACTTGAACCGGTGTCGAGCGGTGAATTTGTCGAGCGTGAGCCACAGGATGAACGCGAGCGCGTTCGACATCATAACGAAGGAGAATTCGAGTCTGAATTCCCTGATCCTACGCAACTGCAAATGGTTAAATGATTTGCATCTGGAGAACGTGGTCTGCAATAATCAGGGATTGGTTTGCGTGGACATTTCCGGCTGCACGGGGATTTCGAACAACACCATTCACGCGTTGGTCAAGCGGAACAAGGGATTGTTGAAGCTGTTGTTGCGAGATTGTTACTGGTTGAACCCAGAAGCGGTCAAGATTATCGGGAGAGAGTGTAGGAAGTTGGAGTGGCTGGATTTGACCAGTTGTTGGGAGATTAACGATGATGCGATTGAGCATTTGCTCGGGAATTGTCATAAGTAATCATTTTTGTTGTTGTTGTTGTTGTTGTTGTTGTTTTGTGTTGATGATTTTTTTTTTGTTTTTGTTTTAGGTTGAAGTATTTGTCGTTAGCGAGAATTTATGGGATTACTGATCGGACGTTGAGAAATGTGGCGCAGAATTGTCCGTTGTTGGAGCATTTGAATGTTGCTGCGTGTTGGAGGATTTCTGATTATGGAATAAGGTTGAATGATTGATGGGTGAAGTGATGGTTGAAGGCGTTTTAGGGTTTTAAATTGTTTTGATGGTTTATTGTTTTTGTTTTTTTAAATTTTTTTAAATGCTGTTTTGTGGAGTTTTTTTTTAAATAGCTGATTTTTGATAGTTTTTTGATATCGATTTACGTGATTTTTGAAATTTGAGATTGGAAATATTTAATCTATAAATTAAAAATTAATTTAAATGACATTACAATGGTAAATTACGAATTTACAAAATTTAAAAATTGGTAATTTTAATATTTTTAATCGAAAACTTAATTAAAAATATGAAAAAATTTTATTTAGTGCAAAAATTCATTTTTAAAAACAATATGAAAGCATTATTCACAATTTCAATCTTTTAACGAAATATTTCTAATATTTTTTTAAACTTCTCCTTACAAAACTGAAACTGATATCTTAAAATCGTAAATATATAAATTTGTTAAATTTATTTCAGGTTCATAGGCGAGTACTGCAAGTTTCTAAAGGTACTTCAAGTTCGTGACTGCCGTGACGTCACTGAAACAACCTTAAGTAAATTAAGAAGCAAAATTAAAATCGATCGTGCTTGTTATCCACCATCTTTTTACGTCTATGGCTACTTAAACGAGCTAGGATTAAATATACAGATTTAGACCTGTATAATAGCATTGTAATTTATTCGACGTCATCTTTATTCTTTTTTTTTTTAATTTTTGTTTGTAAATTTGATTAGTAAATTTTGAGTTTTGTAAATTTATTTATGAAATGAATGCGGTGCTTGAACAAAAAAATCCTTGGGTTTGTAATGAGTTATTCATCAGCCATTTTTTTAAATAAAATGTTTGATACGGAGTTTTCGCAATAAAGTTACAGTATTTGTGTATTTTTTAAGATGATGTGAATGGAATTTGTTGATTTCTATTCATTTCTTAGTAAACTTTTCGAAAATACAAAATAAATTAGTTTTGAATGTTTTTAAATTTTGTAATTTCCAATATGAATTTATTTTTTATTTAATTAAAAAAAGTTAAGAAAAATGCATTTTTTGATGCAATAACAAACTCGTGAGATACAGAGGACATAGCTTACCACGCGGTCGGCTCCCGTCACTCGCCATTGGTCGTTGCTTGCGAGATGAGTCATTCACAAGGTTGAGGAAAGACGTTAATAAAAAAAAAATTCCATCATTCAGAAAAAAAGAAAATAATTTTTATTTAAGGCCATGTAGTTCCGTTGGAGTACACAAAACGAAACAAGAACATTAACTTAAAAAGTAGTGGTAATAATTTTTAGTCGGAACATAATTTTCTTCCTAACAAAAAAATAAATTTAATTCCATATAAAATGGCTGAAAAACTTCCAGAAATCGCAGGTCATCGCTCAGCCAAACATCATGATGAAAATAACTCGAAACAAATCTTCATTTCCACTCGTTATTTACACACCGGGGTAAACGACCTAGAAAAAACAATTCAAAATCTCAATAAAAAATATCCAAAAATATTTAATTTATTCAAATTACTTAATCACAAATGAGTATCTTCCGAGCTGCTTTGCCTTCCCTTCAACGGCGGCGGCGGTTGAGGTCTCGGCGGCCTTCGAGGTGCAACTGGCGACCCAGGAACAGACGATCTTGGCACTAAAATATTAAAAAAAAAAAAAAATTAAAATTACAAAATTACAAAACTACAAAACAATGTTTAAAAGATACAAAGCTAAGCCTAGAAAATTAGTGTTGCGGCGAATCCATGCTAAGATAATTGTTATTTATTAATTCAAATTGTTAGTTGCTGCAAGATGCGCTAGGGGGAGTAACCTGAAAACTTACACGGCGCATCTTGTACTTCTTGACTCTCCTTCTCCTTCTTACTCCCAACAACTAAAGTGTATTTGATGGACTGCATCTTTTCCAGCGTCCCCGACGATCCTACATTCACCGGACTCGGCGTCCGAATACCGGAACTCTCTTTCGGCGGAAAACTCGGTCTTTCCGGTCTTTCTGGCTTCTCTGGTTTCTCTATCACGACACTCGATGGACGAGACGGTAGTTCGGGTGGTTTTGCAGGTCGGCGCGGTCGGATCGGTTCGCCCGAGTCGGAAATTTTGCTGTTTCGTCTCAACAAAACTTCGGTTTGCTCCATTTCGTTCGATTTGTTGTTCGCTATCACCCCCATAACGCTCTTTTCCGGTTGTGATTCGCTTTCCGACGCTCTCGGCGGTTTGACCGGTCGTTCCGGGGTGACCGAACACTGGGTCAGTGGTATGGAAGTTTCTTTCCCTCTGGACATCTCGACGGTTCTCGAGGTGGACATCATCGGAGAAATCGTTTCGTCTTCCGGCTCTGTTTTGTGTTTCCCCGTGTCTGGTGGCGGCATATGCCGTAGATCTTCGGCCGAGCTCTGCGTCACGTCCGATTCAGTGTCGGATGTGTTGGGTTTGAGCGAATTGCGCTTGTTCAGACGTTTTCGCTGGACTCTGGGCGGCGAATCGGACGGCTCCGAGTCGACCGAGCCGTACCATTCCGGTCGGTAGTAGTCGAATCTGTCGGCTGGAGACGGACTTTGTTGCTGGCGGCGGACTGTTACTGGACTTTCTTCGTCTGAAAACTTGTCTAGAGACACAAAACTTTTTCTGTACAATTTTCCGTTATGTTTTTGTTCAATTTTCGCACTCGATTTGAATATTTCGGTAAATTCTATATATATATATAAACTACTCTATAAACTACGTAAGAAAAATCGATCCAAGACTCCTTGGATTGATTTTGTTCGTGCACCGTTAAAATGTGATGGAAATTTTGAAAAAAAAAATTAAATAAATATAAACAATTTTTTTTACCGTTAACTATTGTCAGAAATTGTCAATCAACATTTAAACGATGCAATGAACTCTAAAATTCTTAAAAAAAAAATTAAACACGATCTCCATCTTTGACTTAAAACACGATGGCGATTCGTTTTCGTGCATTTCGAGAACTAAAATGACGCACCAGGTGAGGGTGGCACTCTCTGCGCCTCACTGGAATCGGTCGTAATGGTCGGAACGGGCGATTTATTCAACTCGGTCGAAGCCCGCTTCTCGAGGCTCGGTTTCTCGGGAATCTGCGGCTTCTCCGGCACTTGGCTCCTCGCTGCCGCGACGGGAGCCGCAAAGAAAACGGGCGGCGATGTCTCGGTCGGCGTCGACTTCTTCCTTTCCAACGTCAACTTCCCCTGTTCTATTCCTTTTTCCGGAATCGATGTTCTCTCTGCCGGATATGGACGATCTCGGGTCACGATAGACGGAATCGGAGGCGCTGGTTTCTTACTTCGACGGAGGGTTTTCGGACTCGTACCACTTTGAGGACTAAAAAAAATCAAAAATCAAAATCCAAAAAATTTTTTTTAAAAAATTTACAAACCTGCTGTTATTGCTGACGTAATTTTCATTTGGACCGTTAATGGAATAATCCAAGTCGCCGTTCGACCCGGACATGCGCATTTCGGACGTCGTGACGAAACCGCCCTCGTAAGGGCTCTTCGGCGGAGCGGGCGAAGAGACGAAGAACTCGACGTCTCCTGGGAAAAACCAGTCGGCTTGCGAGATAAAGTGTTCGGCGATGGTGCTAAAAGCGTTGGCCATTGTCATGTTCATGATTGCAGCTTCCTCTGGCGCCCAGAGCAAGTTGGGACCCATGATTAAGGCTAGGTTTTGGCTCGACATTTTATTCACGTCTTGGTTAGATGCGAGGCGGTTGAGGAATTTAATCAAATACCTTAAAAGAAATTTTTTTAAAAGGTCATGTGAACTGAACTGGTTTATTATTAAATCTACCTTAGGTTATTGAAATAGGGTTCAGGCAGTTTGCGGAGCACGACCCACAACGCTTGAAGGCGAGCGTCAACGTCCGAGTTGCGAGCAGCCGCCATCCACTCGCTGTAGAGTTCGTGCGTGAGCAAAGGGTTTGGCAAATTTCGGATGTAGGATTTCAAGGCACCGGCGACAGCGTGGGGATCTTTCGCGTAGTCGTTCATGTCGATGATGCCGATTAAGTTAGCGTCGAAAGCCGCCGTGAGTTTCTTCACTTTCGACGCTCCGCCCGCCACACGAAATAAACCCTGGAAATTATAAATTAATTAATTTATAATTTATATATATAAAAAAAAATATACTTCTTCATTTAATCCACATTCGAGTAAGAAACAGACGCACGCTTCGATGGGTAGTGCAATAATTCGATCTGTGATTTTCAAATGTTCTTCTAAAGGCACGCCGTACATCGGTTGCGAATGATAGTTACCTAAAAATATAAAAAAAAATTATATTATTACAATTTTTACAACAAAATATTTTTCCCCTTTTTCTTACAGATTTCGTCTTCGATTTGTTCGCAATAATTTTCAAGGATTTGCATCGATTTCTTGTGATAATCGGCTTGGCATTTGACTAGATGCGATAAGTGTTGAGCCATTTCGCACTCTCGGGAGATCAACGTAAACATTTCTGCTGCTAAAGTGTCTCTGCATTGCTCCACCTTGAGCGACGCGTCGTCCATCTCGTCCTTAATAGTGTCCGCTTTTCCGGTTCCGGTCGTTAGCACCGAGTGTCGTGCTGCCGTTTGGTATCGGGTTCTCGCCGAATCCATGTCTAGGATTAATTTGGCCAAATGTTTTTTCTGTTTGCTGATGCTCGGTACGTCGGTCTGAAAATTTCAGAAATTATTATTATTATTTTATAGATATGTATTTAATTAATTGTTAATAATACTTCTAGTATTTCCAGTTGTTTGTTTATAACCAGTCGTTCCATCTCCACTTCATAGTCCAAGAGTTCGTTACTCAACTGTTTCTCCACATTGCCACACATGTGCAAAACATTCCTGAAAATAAATTGATCGAAACAGTAGTAATTTATGCATACAATGATTCACTGCACGTTTAAAACTATGGAACCGTTAAATTACTTATCAATAATAATAACACACCTACCCTAAAACTGATTGGTCGCCAAAACTAATTGATGTTTCGGCCATGCAATTGGACAATTGCATTCCAGGTAGTTTTTTCTAATTTTTTGTGAAAAAAAAATTAAAATTAAAAAATTACAAATTATTATTGAAAAATAAATTTGAGATTAAAAGATAAAGGGAGTTAGAAAGAATTGTTGTTGTTATTGGCAGTGAGCCAAAGGGGTGAAAAAGAAAGATGAAATTAACCTTAGTTAACCCAGAGCAAGTAAAGAAATGAAAGAGGGCCATAACATTTTGATTTAATACCAATCTCTTGTCCAAAGCTACTCCATCAGTTCCCTGGCCTTGTAAACAAGCTTGAAGCTTCTTGCTCACTTTATCACATGTTAATTTTATCAAGTCAACCTTCTTCTCCACATTTACTAGATCTTCTGACAGAATCTCACTCTTCTCAGCCCTAAAAAAAACAAAAAAAAATTTTTTTTTTAAATACACAAAAAACAAAACAAGAAAAAAAAAATTCACCATGTTTCACTTGTGACATGTTTTTGCACAGGATGACTAACAACAACCCACTTCCTCCAGACAAAAACAAGGAATAGGAAAATGATCAAAGTCAGGATCAGAATTCCAACATCAAAAGCCTTTTCACACACATTTTGATGTACATAGAAGTGAGGCAAATCTGGGAAATATCTCTCCAGAAACTCTATGAGCCAATCAGGAGCTCCTTCCTGCACCCATGTGGGTGGCCATGTTGGAAGATACTCAATAGATTTGTCCAACCATTCTGGAACTATGTAAAACCAGTCATTGATGGCATAAACCCAACTGAACCAATCTGTGTTCTCAGCTGCAAATTCATCCTGATCCCAATTTGCCATTACCTACTTCTAGTTAGTTAATTAACTATCTATCTCCACTTTTCTTCTTAACACTGTGTTACTTAAACTTTAAATTAATTGCATCACCATTTTCCTGTTCCTTGTCCTGAGATGAGGAAGAAATTAAACCAAAGTAAGAAAGGCTGTGAAAGGAAGGTTGGGATTTGAAAATAAGTTTCTATTTTTAAACTTTGCACCTTGTTTTTTTTTTCCCCTCAAAGTGTGTGACTATTTTGAATTTTATTTTTACTTTGTGGGATTTCCAAATGAAAGTTAAAGATGGAAAAATTGCAAGAATTTTGTTTTTGATTTTTTTGAAAATATTTTTAATGAGATAAATTGGGGGAATGATGTTGGGTGTTGAGAGTATCTTTTTCTGTGCTATTTTTAACCCTAGTTGGCTTATCAGCAAAGTCATTAGTTAATGCACAGTACTGGGATAAGGATAAATAACACAGACATGTGGAAGACCCTAGTCTTAGCAAAAATTTGTATTGAAATAATTTTAATACCAATAACAATACCAATACCAATAAACAACATTTGAAAATGCAAAATTTCGATACCGATACTCTAAAAACAACGATATTTTTTCGATACCGATACCGATAAACACCCCTGCTAAATGACTTTACTTGATAAGATTATTGTAAATGAAGAAAGTGTCAATCTATATTGAACTTAATCAAGACATATATACTTATTTAGTAATGTATTATGTTGTTAAGAATAATTCATTGCCCAATGGTCACTTCCTGGGAATAATAAATCAGATAATTCTAGAAAATGTTAGCATAGCCAAGGAAAACTTTGTTATCTTATAGATTTTGATATTCAAACACATTAAGTATTGTTTATAGGTCATGGCCTTTCACTTATGCATCACATTTCTTATACAATGTAAACACTTATAAGTACTCATCTCCTCAGTTAATTCCAGGTTTAACTTGTCATTTAGACAAATCTCCACTTAAAACTTTCACTTTCTTAATCCAAGAATCACATGACAGCCATTTATAATTCCATTCAAATCACTCATGCACTTTGATGTGTTTACAGAAATGATTTTTGTTTACTTTATCATGTTTTTACCGTTTCCTAAGGTCATGGATGGCTGTATCCTTGAAGATACTGTACATTAACAAAACAACTTAATCCACACTGTTATTTATGTCGAATTTTACAGTATTTCACATGGATTTAACTCACTTAATTTCCACTTTTATAGATTGATGCAGGATGTGACTGATCAACAAGGAGGAGTATTCAAAACATCTTTATCTTGTCTACATATCCTCAATGGAGTTTTCTCAAGTATTTTTAGTACTACCTTCTTTCATGTTTGTGTTTCATCCACTCAACTTCATATAAAAACATCATAGTCAAATTGATGAGGGTTTTGACCTTCAATTTCTATTCTTAGGATAAAGAAATGTGGGTTTAGAGGGTCAGGGGCTTGTCAGACATTTTGAATCATTACCCTAGTAATAAAACTGAAAAAATATTTTTTTTTACCTTTGACATCTTCCAAATTCTAATTGACTTACTCACAATTCAACCACAAAATCAAATAAACAAATGATGTCATCTGATAAACACCCTCTAGTGACAGCTTTAATCATAAGAAAAAAGTTGTTTTTCCCTTTAGCATACCTTTAACTCAAATTTCATGCAAAATATACAGTTTCATACAAGAATGAAAGGAATTACATAAACCAATTGGTTTTTCAGTGTCAAATGTCTTAACAGTAGAGTTAAATGAAATCCTCAACTTGCAACTTCCTGTCCTAAATTTCCTCGCATTGGGTTGAATAAAACACAAAATCTCGTGACTCAAATCACAAACCAGGAACATAACATAATCTCAACTTTCTCACACAGTTTAATCACAAATATTTTTCAACAACTCAAAAAAAAAAAAACCAATTAACCCAAATTTTTAACCCTTTTTTCCTTCCTTGTTTAATTTCACACACACACACCAAAAAAAAAAAAAAAAAAATACAATTAGCTCGCCTTTAATTAAAAAAAATTTCAAAATTTCAAAAAAAAATAAAACAATAATTTTTATAATCTTTACACTTTGGGATAACAAAACAAAGTGACAAAAGTGTGTTATCTTTTGATGTAACTTACCTAGAGAAAGTCTGATCAGCGAGTTGTTTCACCCTAAAAAATTGTTTCTTCATTTCTTCACGTCTGCTCTTCATTTTAAACGATATCTGACGTCATCACTAGTCGAAATGGAGTGTTGTGAAGAACATCAAAGAGTTTACCCAGTTTATAACATACTAAGTACTAAGTGCTTTGGT
>JAQFZP010003261.1:0-10757 GCA_034695745.1 Geophilus truncorum | reverse complement strand
TGAATAGAAATGAATGCAATGGGATTACAATATCCGTAATATACACTTAACTCAAAATCACTCATCTTTCTAACAATTATAAATTTTTAAATTAAAATTAAAATTAATTATAATGCACTAATCCTAAGAGAATGCAAGGATTGGGGAAATGCAGTGAAGCACCACATGTCCAGGCGGAGCTTTTTGGTTATTTGAAACCCTTGTGAAGAGAGGATTTAATTGGGGCTGGAAAAAATAAATTGTAGCCTCGTGTAATCCGTACAAAAGGCTTGAAATCAGGCGGAAAAAAAGATGGGGGACTTGGTATTAAAGTCAGAGAAGATTTGAATCTAAGCTTATCACGTGCCATCACGTCATCGCAGTCGCCGCCAATTACCTGATAATGAAGCTAAGGGATTAAGACGTCTTTTACCTTTCATTACTGAAAAACACTTTGAGCAGATAAAAAAATTACTGTTGCACCACAGAGTAATTGCATTATGAAGTAAATACTGTATGTGAATTGGTATATGGTGCCATTTTGAGGGATGGGAATAAACACTTCCGGTTGAGTTGAAGACTTGTGACTATAAGGATTCAACAACACGTGGTGGAGTAGAGTATACGTTTTTAAAATTTTAGGTTATTATCTCAACAGGAAGTGGTATTTTAGATCGCTCCAAATAGATATTGACATTTCGAACGCATTAAAATAGCACTTCCGGTTCGGCTATGAGTTAGATATTACAACAATTCTAATTACACGTCTTAAACTACGATTTATTATCATTTTAGGTTTTAGCTCAACCGAAAATGATATTTTAGACCGCTCCAAAGTCTCCTAATCGTTACGTTGATGTGTGTGAAGCGCTATTGAACCATCCAGCAATTTCGACCGAATTAATTAAGCACTTTCGGTTAGGCTAAGATTTTGTAATTTTGCAGACTCTATGTTCACGAGTTGTAATATTCACCCTTGAAATTTTAGACCAAAATTTCAACCATAAGCGGCTTTTACATCGCTCAAATTCGTCACGTTGTAGTGAGAAAATTTAATCATCAAATTTTTTTAAGCATTAAAACAGCACTTCCGATTGTATTATAAACTAAAAAAAACTGCTTATAAACACCCATTTGTCACTTAATAACACATCCTAGACATTCAGACCTTAAATCCAACCGGAAGTCGCATTTGAGCTCCCTCCAAATTGCTGTGCAGCGTATTTCAAATTCCATTAAAAAATGCTGCGACATCAAACTCTGCATATCTAACCCAAAAATCTTATACATTCGGTTTCCCAGAATGCTTCAAGGGAACTAGACAATTTTCCATCTTCCCCAAACCTCTCAAAGATAATTTCGAAATTTAAATTTCGCTTCTTGCAATGCGAATCCACCAGTTAATGACATCAGATTGCACAAACGAATTCATACAGCACTTACACAGTTGGCAAACTCGAATTGATCCCGATTTCTATCTGCTGCTGCCGTATTTTTTCACTTTAATCCTTTCAAATCCAGATCGGCTTATTTCGAATCACTGAAGCAAAACATTTTCATAAGCCTATCAGATTTAACGGCAAATCCTGTCCCCTATTTCTTCTTCCTTTTACATTTTGAATTTAACTGTCGGGTAAATTCAATTTAAAAAAAAAAATCCCAAACATCCAAAAATAAAAAAAAGTTGTAAGTTATACACTAATACTTATACAAAATGTACAAATGCAAATGCATTTCAAATATGTAATGCATATACTTTTACACACATTTCACTTTTACACACATTTCACTTATACATAAATGTAACATATAAAACTGTCCAATTTTGGAATATTGCAAATAAACTTTGCAGTATCCCAGTTAACATTTAAAATCATTTGAATATAAAAGATACGGTATATAGACAAAACAAACTCTACATCTCCTGTACAAACAATATAATAAAGATAATTCTTAGTTAATAGGCCCTTCAGACTATGTAAGAAAAATGAATAGAAAATGCACATCCCGAAACATGCAAGAAACTTCTACGAAGCGACACACATTCGTATCTTGATCGAACTGCTTTCGCTAAACCTAGTTTTCAATGCATATTTTACCATTTCCATTCTTCCTGTTTTTCACACCCCTAGAAAAAAGCAAGATATTTAAATATTGATGCCGCACCTCCCATCAATACTTTTCTACTATTAATGCAACATAAAAATGAATGGATTTGCAGAACTCAATAAACATAAATATTTATCAAATTTTATCACATTTATTATACATATTTTTTATTCTAGTTTCCAGCCTTGCACAAAGTTCAGGGTTAGAGAATCAGCCATTTAGATTAATTTAACCTCATCAAGTGAACTGTATTAAATTAGTCTAGTTCTGTGGTAATTGATATTGGTAATGAATTGTAAGTTATTTGCAGTTATAGGGTTAATTGTGATGAGTAAATCATCCTGAAATCCATTTATTGGCTGGAGATAAAATGTTTAAAGTTGAGCTTCTAATGATGGTAGAGAAAAATTATTGATGAGGAGAGTAAAAAATGAATTTTTTAAAAAAAGGAGAAAAACAGCTTTGAGTGCAGTTGGTTTTTTTTCCTTGATGTGTTTTAGTCAATAAAAATTGTGAAATAAAACCTTAAAAATTGTTTATTTTTTTAGTTTTTTGTTGTAGTCAGACAGTCGTCATTCACCAAGATTAATGTTGGTTTACATCAATCAAATTTATAAATATAAAAAAGATGTAGGAAATAAATAACATTTTGTTTTTTTGAAAATATGGTGGTGTAACTTTAAAGATAAATATCTTTAGATTTACTCATTAATATTTAAAATGTTTGTATGTAGATAGAAATCTCTGTCACTTACTTGTTAGGATTTTAAATGTGTGGTCATTTTTTGAGTTTCTTTGTTTTGCTGATAATGAACTTAATTATTTAACCCACATGCAAGTGTTTAATTGGAAATGTGAAATTTGACACTAGATGGAGCAATCAGCCCAGATATTCGCTGACCCAATACAGTAGTTGCCTCACGACTCGTCACCAGAAACACGAGTAAAAATGTTCAGAAATCATTAACATTTACCTCGAAAAATCTCGAAAAATGTTTAAATTCGTAACACATCTTTCGTATATCAACGAATTTCAGTTCTAGTTGCTCGAAAAATGTTCCAATTCTGTGGCATCTGTGGTACAAAACAACGAATTCCATCTCCAAAAACTAAAAAAACATCACAATTCTTATCAAAACTTTCGTATAAACACGAAATTGTATCTCCATTTCCCTCTTAAACATTCGTATCTACTTAATCTTCCTACGAAACCTCAAAAACCATTAACCATCACGAACCAACATTCACAAGCCATTAATATCTGCCATTGCATTACTTCACATCACCAAGAAAAAACATACATTCCCTTTAATGATCCCAATTTAAATTAATTAATTCTGTTTACAGCCTTTTACCGTCACCATTTTTCATAATTAAAATACTAAAACCCTGACATTTATTACCATTTTCCTCCCAAAATTACTTCTCCTTTAATAGAAATTTCTTAATCACGCAATTTCGTGTCACTAGTTGACAGCACGCGACATTGGCCGAGAAAAGTGACAAA
Organism: Geophilus truncorum; assembly: GCA_034695745.1. Classification (NCBI taxonomy): domain Eukaryota; kingdom Metazoa; phylum Arthropoda; class Chilopoda; order Geophilomorpha; family Geophilidae; genus Geophilus; species Geophilus truncorum. The sequence goes on along the minus strand of JAQFZP010003261.1, from coordinate 7,162 downwards.
AACTTTATTACGTGGGTTTTTTAAGCTGGAGAAGTATGTGGAGGGGAGATTCGGATTTCGGAGCACCCGCATCGAATCGGAGTGAGTTTTGTGTCAAATCGGACTCGGAAGCTGAAATTGGCACTGGGAAGTGATTAATGCGAAATGGACACTCCCAAGTCAGGGATTTATCAAAACTTCCCCTTCAAATGTAATGAACTCGAACGCAGCTGCACGTACGCTCCAATAACGCGAGAAAAATTAACTTTGTGCTGGATTATGGGGTTATTGATAAATTAAATCGAATAGGAAATCGATTACGGTACGCGTCAGTTCATTGAGAAGAGGAGTTTCGTATAATGTGGCAACGAATTTCGGGGTTGATTCAAGGTGATGGTTACAAATGTTGGATTGAGATTTGGTGATGGATGAGAAGTTTGTCTAATTTTTGTTTGTTGAATGTAGGGTTAATAGGGAAATTATAGAATTTGTGTGAAAAAATTGTGGTAAAATTTAATAAAAATTTCGTTAAGTTAAATAAAATTTACCGAAAAATTGATACTGACACGAATTTCACATAATTTCCCCCAAAAAATCCATACAATTCGTAAAGTAAACACGGAAAAGTGATACTAATGCACGAATTTATAGCAATTTCTCGTAATTTCTACCAAACAAAATATCAAATTTTCATAAAATTCAATTTCACAAATTTAGCCTTATTTAAACAAATTATTAAATAAAAATCTAAAGCAAATTCATAAAACCACGAATTTTCATTAAAAAAAAAAAAAATAAACGATTTTTAAAAAAACATTAATTACGATTTATACGAGATTTGCACTAACTTACGTTTGTTACGTCGACAAGTCTCAAATTAACTTATAACGTCATTTCAACGATTTCAACACTTACTTTTAAAACCTACATAAACCAACCACCAACACTTTCAAACTGCGCTTGATCTTTCAATTACTCCAAAACCCAAATTCTAATTCGTAAAACCCAAATTTGAAAATATGCGAAGCCAATAACGATAACTTCGACTTTCAATTCATAGACAACAACCGCAAAATGCCATTCCCAGTAAAAATCCAAACTCGAGACGGATTCGTGAAGACAAATTCGTTACTTGTTGTGGCCGTGTGGTTACCAATATAGGCCTACTTAAGCCTGCTCCCTCAGGAGCTCAAAAGAACGACATCTTATTACTTGTATGAATCCTGCAGAATTGATGCATCTTTTCTCGTGAATTACAATAACTTTGTTATACCATAGTAACCTGTCTTAACAATTATCATTCATACACTCATTCATACGTCAACCAAACAATCCCAGATACAACATTGCCTCACCAATTGTTAAAACAGGTTATAAACATTAACATCGAATAAATTTCGAAATAAACCAAATTTCAAAACTTAAATTTAACAACTATGTACAGGTATCTTCAAACCTTCAAAATCTATTTGCTTAAATTTAACATTATTTTCGTACTAAATTCGGCAACAGTTCTATTTTGAAAAGTTCACTAAAAGTTTGCTCGATTCTTCTTTATTGTTCGGATTAAAGAAAATGGCGTCCGGGGTATCCACTTCCGGTCAAGCCAAACGAAAAGAAGATTTCACAAAGTGGAGAAGGGAAGACACGTGTGAGCTGAACAACAGCTGGTCGAATAGATATCTACTACTATTCACTGGATAACATTCGTCATCGTAGTTTGTTAGATGTACGACAATATTGCGATGAAGAAGGCATAATTTTTGATTCAAAGATTTTAAACTTCACTATCATCCACTAAGTCGAAAAAGAAGTCAGTTGATGAACCGGAAGTTGAAGCTCATCTCACGATTATCGAGCTCAAGAATTTCCATGAAGCAATTAAATCTGAGGAATGTTCTGATTGGATGAAAGCAATGGACGAGGAAATAGAAACTTTGCAATCACGTCACGTGTACGAAAAGGTGGATCGACCATCTCAAACAAAAGTTTTAGGTCATAAGTGGATCTACCTTGTAAAACGCGACGCGGATGGCAAAGTCAAACGGTTTCGTTCTCATCTTGTGGTTCAGGGATTTTGTCAAACCCAGAGGGAAGATTTCGACGAGGTCTTCAGTCCAGTGGTTAACTACACTCTGATCCGTGTTTTCTTCGTTTTATTAGTTGTTTTAAAGGGTTGGGTCGATTCACACATTGATATTAAGTGCGCCTACCTCTATGGCAAGATCAAAGAGCGAATTTTCATGGAAATACCGTTAGGTTATCGAACTAAGTCTAATTCTCACAAAGTATGGCGTCTTTGGCGCGCTTTGTATGGTTTGCAACAGACAATTAGTTCGTAGCCGGTTCTATACAACAATCTCAGTTTCTAACATCCTTAAAATTTGTTATTTGTATCCAATCACTCTAAAACTTCACTTCCAAAACACTAGCCCAACAAGAAACTTCCCTTTACACTGATTTATTACCTTCAAAACCTACTTTTCCCCATCCATAATAAACAACTAAAAATAATGGCCGCCAAACGTAAACCGAGTTCATTCTTATCGCAATTCCCACTAAAAAATGGCGTGTCACAGTGAATAATTACGTGCGAAACAGTTAAAACTCCCAACACAACCTGAAAACTTTGTTTACCACCCACACCGGCACTGATTTATCTCTTTTTTTGCAACCGGTCGCACAACTTTCGGACAACATCATTAAACAAGTGCCGACATATTTATGTCCTCTTGTGTTGCTGCGATTACGGAAATCTATCAGTCACTCTTCGGGTTTTAAAGGGTTAAATTCCCGCCTTCCCAATGCTCATTTTTTAGCGTGGTGAGAAATTGCTCCCAATAGAAATTCATCTCGCTAGAAATTATCACATCAATGCACGAAATATGATAAAAAAAATGGCGGATGACCCCCTCCCTTATGCCTATCTAGAATTATTTGCATTTTAACCCCCTTTTTTTACCCTTATGTGAAATGGTGGGTTGAGTTTAGAAAGTGGTAAAAATATAGAAATAGATGCAATGAAATATTAAAGGAGCGCTCAGGGTGCAATGAGCGCAGTAGGTTTTTAAGGATGATATAAATAAATTTTGAAGGGAAATGGGTTTTGGAGAAATGTTTTAAAATTGTGGTGATATTTTATATTTTTTTTATTAAAGAAGTAGGGGTAAATAGTTGAATAGGATTGATTTGTGTCACTAGAGGGGGCCTGTTAATAGATAATGACAGAAGTAAATAAACCCTTTATTTACTTCTGATACTGATTAAGTCAAGTGTTAAAATTAGTTTTAGATTTGAGATACCTAAAGTCATGGTCAGTCCAACAATTCCAAAGAACTACCGTAAGCCTTGTGATTGGTCGGGAAAATATGCCACAGCAGGATTGACCAATCGAGTGAAATAGTAATAAATTTTGAAAGTTTGTAGAGTTTTTTTAGATATTTGTTTAAAGATTTTGGAGATTTAAGATGTTATGATTTATTGAGATTTTTCAATATATTATGAAAAACCTTTAGTGATTTTTCTATAAAAGACTAAAGATTGTCTTAGATTTACAAAAATTTGCAGTGATTTTCTGCTAAAATTTCAAGATTCTCTGAGATTTGCATACATTTCTTTACAAAACATTCAAGATTTCCTAAGATTTTCAAAACTTTTAGAGATTTTTGTATACATGATTCAATATTTGTAAATATTTTCGCAAGAAATTCAAAATTTTCAAAGATTTGCAAAGATTTTTCTACAAAAGATTCAAGATTTACGGAAATTTTCAAAAATTAGAACCATTTTGCAACCCAACAACAACATTTTTAAAAATATCGAACTGCTGATTAGCGCCTAGATGATGACTGTGACAAAAACTGGACTTAAACACAGAGCCACCTGGTGACAAAATTAAAAAAAAAATCATTTTACATTAAAAAAAAAAACTCCTGCTTTTCATTACGCCTTTGGTAGCCCAAACATGGCCTCCCAAGCAGCCAACAAGCATGGCAAATCAAATAAACGGGGTAATTAGTCACTCGGTCGAAAAACATGGGGGAAAAAATGGTGGCATAATGGAATAGCAAATTTTGAAGAGGGGAAAAAATGTAGAAAGGGGTGTTTTAATGGTGGGCTGATGTATTGCATTAAATTTTCCTGCAGCATCTGCACTAGTAATAAAATGCGGAATGTTCATTCGAGCGAAGAAGTACCGAAGAGGTAACCGAAAAAAAAACGTACAAGATGGAAAATTTGTAAAAGAATTTGAAAAAGGATATTTCAAAGTTGGAAAACACACAGTATTAAATTCAGCCATTTCGATAAATAGTTGAGTTCATGCTCACTTCTACCACCAGGGAGCCCAGCTAATCAACATTTACAATTTTACAAGTACAGCTGTCAAAATTCACTGTTGTCAAAAGTTGAAGTAGCCCAAATCACCAAATTTTGGCTACTTTGATAATTTTTTGGGCTACTTTAAATCTATTTTTCACAATATTTACTCACAAATTCCATTAAATTAGCAGATATTGGATTACTAGATACCCAAAACCTTTAGATATTTGTAAACGTTTGGAATATTATTACAGTATTTACAATATTTAGCTCAATAGCCATCACATGAACAGATTTTGAGCTATATTTGAGCTATAATTGCCCATTTCACATTAATTACTTTTAAACAGTATTAGGCTACTTTATACCAAAAAATCAATCACCCATACCCAAAAACACAATAAATAAAACTTTCCTACCTTACACTAATAAAAGAACATCATCTTACCTGTAAAAAGACAAAACAGAAAATTAGCAACAATTTTAACACAAAACAAACATTACAGTAAAACCAACTTTTAATTACAATTATAAACACCTTTAAGTTGCAAACAAAACTTTTAATTTAATTTGAATGAGAGAAAAACAACAAAACAAAAGACAGTTTTTATCGACAGTTAAAAAAAAACAAAAAAAACAGCAACAACAAAACTAGAGTTTTCAGAGTCCAAATCCAATTTGAAACATCTGTATCTTTTCTTTTCCTTTCTTCAAAAATCATTCCCAAAGCCATAGAAATTTTGAAACTTAGCAAGAAAAAAATGTAGCCACAAATCAATTCAACGATACGTTGGTTGGTTGTTGACTTTGCTTGCCAACTAGCAAACACGAACGAGTAGCTGGAAATCAATAGAAACTAAACCCTCCCTCTTAGGAAAACAAAACCGACTCAGTCCGCCTCCGTTTGTGTAAAATGATGTTACAAATCCTGTTAAACAAAGTGAAATTCAACACGAGATTCAACTGTAATTTTTAATTGACCGTGAGAAGCGAGAAGGCGACTTGGAGGGGCGTAAAGTGGCACTTCCGGTTGAGTATAAAATCTAAGAATTTACGAAGTTTAAGTATGCATGATAAGAAAAACGTCCAGTTGATTTTGAATTTTTAATCAAACCGGAAGTTGGGTTTTATTAAGTCCAAAGTGGCTATGTTGATGAGTAGAAAGGAAACTTTTTGGCTGGAATGCAATTTGGAGCGGATTTAAATTTCACTTCCGGTTGAATTTGCAGTCTGAAACTTTAGGGACTCCAAGATAGCATGCTGAGAAAGACGTCCAGTTAATTTTAAATTTTAATTTAAACCGAAAGTTAGGTTTTATTATGTCCAGAATAGCAATGTTACTCTGTGAAGGAAAGACTTATCACGCTGGAGCGCAATTTGAAGTAAATTTAAATAGCACTTACAATTTCGCTAGAGACCGCAAACTTCGTAGACCACAAGTTTATGTGCTGAGATACAAGTGTTCGTAATTTTGGATTTTAATTCAAATAGGAAGTTGAATTGTATCACGGTCAAAATGTCTAAGTTGCTCTACGGAGAACAAAAGTTACATGCCAAATTGCAATATAGAGCGGATTCAAATAACTACTTCCGGTTTGAATAGAGACCAGAAACTTCGTAAACACCAAGTTAACGTGTTGTACAAAGTCTCTGCAAACCGAAAGTAGTACTTAAAACCCCCTAAAAATCGCTATCTTGTCATGTGAAAATAAAAGTATCTTATGCCAAATTGCAATTTTGAGCAACTTTAAATGCCACTTCCGGTTTATCAAAATTCTAAAACTTAAGAACGTATACTAAATCACTAAAACTAAGTGCCCTTATATTTTAAACCCATATACCCAACCGAAAGTGCCTTTTGAAACAGCTCCAAATTGGGAAAAAAAATCAACTCCAAACAAAAAGTATGGTACCATCTAAAACCCTCTAGACACTAAACTATCCAACTTTAATATGAAATTTTTTATTACTTCCAACTTGCAAGTTGTGAGTAACTCACTTAGTTCCAGCAAAGACCAACAGTCACCTCAAGGCATCTTATATAATAAATAAAATGAAATAAGATAAAAAAAAAATTTCTGTTTTCTTTCATATTTTAATGCTTTGAGACTTAAAATACAGAAGATTTCCTTAAGCTAAGAAAAAGTTACTTTTTCTCTTTCTTGTTACTCTTTTCCCATACAAAATTTGCATTTACCTGTCAAACCAATTTTTTTTACACCTTAGGGCTGACTGGCATAAGTGAATATTCCTAAAGAGAACCTTCTTGCAAATATTGGCATTGATCTTTTATTAAGAAGAAATGAAGCAAATTTTGTTCATTTGCAGTCATTTTGTATTACGTACTCGATTATAGCGTAAACTCGGTTATAACGTAATGTTTTTTGTTTCCCCAGCTGTATAAGCATTATACAAAGTTACTCGGTTATAACGTTAACTCGATTATAACGTCATTTTCAAGCCGGCCCCTTGAGAAACGTTATAAACGGGTTCCACTGTATTAAAATAATTTGAAAATTTAAGTTTTTTTGGTATTAAAATGGTAAAATGACGACTTCCGGTTGATTTAGTAAAATTTTTTTATTTGGTAAAATACGTTTTTTTGAAATTTATGTTTAAGACTAAACCGGAAGTAACCCTCAAATTTTATTTATTTTTTTTATTTTTTTAAGCCTAGAATTAAACCAGAAGTGACCTCATGTTTTATTTTTGATATTTTTAAGCCTAAACTTAACCCTCGGATACCCGGACTCGAAAAACAGCTCTCTACCCCGTGTTGGGTCTACTGTGACCCAGTGTTGTGCGCAGGCACACATCCGGGTACAAATCACATTTTCCCAGAATGCTTTGAGTGAAAAAGCCT
>JAQFZP010003260.1:0-10758 GCA_034695745.1 Geophilus truncorum | reverse complement strand
CTTATCTCAGTTGCTTTTATCGTGTCTGTGTGATAAAAGAAACGTTTTTCGTGTCATTTACGTGTCATTACGACGGGCTCCATTTTCACAATTGCTGATATGACGTCATTCTAGCTACTCGTTTATAGATGGCGCAAATTGCAAAACAAAACATGCACAGTCTTGTTTTGCAACCTGAGCCATCTGTAAACAAGTAAACGAAAAGCTAGAATGACGTCATATCAGCAATTGTGAAAATGGAGCCCGTCGTTAAGCCAGAGATAACTCAGAAAATATCTGTTTGCCCGAATTTGAGTGTTTTTTCTTCTCTGCGGCCACCTGTCACCGGCCGGTGGCCGGTTACGAGAGCTGGCCGGTCACGAGGGAGTTTTTAGCGTAGGGGGAAATTGAAAGGGTTTGGGTCCGAAACTTTTGGCCGGAATTGAGAGCTGGCCGGATTTCGCTATGTCCGGATTTGAGGGCGTTGACTGTATCACTACTCCTCAACCAGTTTCCTCAAGTTCCTTAAATTCCTTAAAGAGAAATATCAGAAAATAATTATTTTGATGATTACGGTACTTTAATACTACACAACAAACCATTGTGTCCATAAATTCGGCATAGATTTAACTCGACTTTCGACACACTCAAACTTTCCTTTAACTGAAAAAATTAATTGAAATAAAATCAAAAAACATAAAATAATCAAAATCGTTATTTTTACTTCCGGTTTTCCGTTGTATTGTAACAAATCAAGTGGTAAGTTCACGAGCAAAATAAATCACAAATTAACCGTATTATTTCAATCGCTTTCATTCACAAACCTTATTACAAATATTTAAAGTAAACTACCATTCAATGAAAATAACTACTGTATAATAAATACCATTTGTTATAAATATTAATCAATCGTATAATGTATTTAATGAGAAATGCTCGGAAAATTGAAAAATAACACATGCCTCTGTTATACATAAAATATACATTCACATATGTACATTGTCACATGTACATAAACCCTGGATTTCTAACTTCCAAATAAAGAAAGAAAGAAATAAAACAATAAACAATAATAATAATACTTAAAAAAAATTGTAAACTCTGAATTTCCAAAAACTCCTAAGGAAACTCAAAGCTCGCAAATTCTAACAACCTTTTAAAAAAAAAAAAAAAAAAAAAAAACTGTTAATTTAAAAATTTATTTCTTATGAAGTGGAATAAGAAATTTCGCCCCGAACGGCGACGCGTATTGAATTCCCAGTTGAGTGTAAACGTTTTTAGGAATGCCTAAATCGCACAGATACACTGCACCAGCCGACTCGACACTCAGGGGAAGACCGAGTGCAATTGACCACTTGGGAGTGACCGATGCTCCTTCTGGCGGTGGATCCAGAGCCAGAATTGGCGCTCTGCAATGTGTGACCCAAGAAGCGGCTGCTCTAACCCACAGGTGTCCCTTGGAAGACAAGTGATGGTCATCGAGCGCCGAAATTACCAGATCAACGACATCCATCGGCAGATCTGGAAATAATTTCTTTAAAATAACGTTTCAAATCAATCTATTAAATAACCTTTAATGTTCCCCGTGTGTCGTCCGTCCGATAATTTGAACAACGCCAACTCGCTACTCATGGATGTCGACATTTTCACATTCGAGGGCATGAAAAGCAACACCCGAGCACCGTGGTTACTTAGATGTCGAGCACAATTGACCCCTAGTTCACCTTGGAAGTGGGAGCCGCACAGTACAACCACCACGGGCGCTTGATGCGTGTTGTGTGGATTCAGACGATGGCCACCACCGAGCAACTGCACAACCATTTCGCTGGCTGCGCGGCCGACCATATCGACCATCCTCCCCGAACTCAATCCAAGTTCTTCGGCGGCCGCTATGAGGCTGTTTCGTAACTCGGGTCGAATCGTGGGTACGATTAAACCCATATCTTAAAAAATATATATATATATAAATACAATGTTTAGTGATTTTAATTAATAATTTATACCAGTTGTGTATTCTTTCGAGTCTGGGAAAGGAACTTTGATTTGTCGAAACACAACACTTCCATGATCGATCACGTTTTCGTCGCATCTGTAATTTTTTCGAGCGCTGTCGTTAACTACGTCTGGTTTGGAAGCTGCGTTAATTTGATGAAACACTTCCTGTTTGTTAAAAAGTGCCAAGTTCTTCTCGAAGTCGAATTCCGTCTCTAAAATGTAGTTGCTGATTGGTTCGCTAAAGCATGCTTCGTCCCGATCTGCTAATTTCTTCCTCTCGCCTTTTTTCGGAGTTGTTGGCTTGCGATAGTTATCTGCATCTTAAGAAATTAATATTTACATTCAACATTCAATTTCACAAACCCTAATTGATATAACTTACTTGGTTGTAGTTTTTTCCTATCCTCAATTGTATTTTTAGTCAACAACTTCGCTCGACTAAATTCACTTTCTTTTCCAGCATTTTCATTTTGATTTAATATTTTAAAATCGCGCATATCTTCGGCCCTAAAATTATTTTAAGGTTTATTTATAAGCAAAATTAAAAACTAAAACAAGTAAATTCGCCTTACCGAATTGTTACTTCGGGTGCATTAAATGGAACACCATTTCTAAACACCTTAATCAATGAAATAGTTTGGGGATTAACAAAAGACACATTCGATACTTTTCCCTGATATACGCCTAATGTGTCGCCACAATCAATTGAGACATCGCTGCCTAGCAACTTATTAGGATCCATGTTTCAATGTTCTACGAGAATAATTAAGAGATAAATAACAAGTTTGTACTAGAATGTGATGCTATACGTTCTATACTGTTTTTTAAATTTATCTGATTAGTGATTATAGTAGAATTATACCTGAGATGTCAAACTGTAGTGATGGAGGTAAAGAACTGTTTACTATGAGCGCTAAACATAGAATGTAGCCTCGAATGCAGATTAAGAGTGCAGCGCGCTCTGTTGGCAATGAATCTAAGTTTACATAGCGGGACGTTTAAGTCTGATAATTTTTTGTTTTCTTGTTTTTTATCATAATTTAAAAAGTTTGAGTCGAAAAGACTATTTTTCTTTAAATTTGACTATTTCTGGTCTGGAAATTTAAGCTTAAAAAAAAACAGTTAATTGATTTACTTCTTGCTCAAATATTTATATCAAAATTTTAAAATTGTTGCTTTTAAAGTGTACAAGTGTAATTTCAGTTGAAAAGTCAATTTTTAGCCTCAAAATTATGATATCTGAAGTCACGGTCAGTCAAACTTTGCTCGACACTGGCTAATCGCTTTTTCGGCAAAAGTTTGGCAAAAGCTAGAACCAATTTTTCATTCTTGCAAAAGGGAAGAACTCTGACTTACCATTTGTTCAATTTTAATAAAAAAATTAAAAAGTTTTTAATACTTTAATGCTAGACAGCAAAAGCCGTCAATTAATCGCCTTATACCGTTTAGCAATAATTCAATAACCCGGGCCGGAATACACACCTCTCACTTACAAATGCAATTCATTTCCTTAGGAAACCACAAAATCCCCAACCTTGGTTAAGTTAAACATTAAAAAAAAAAAAAAAAAAATTATAACTCATTCAATTGTCAAGCGAGGAAGTTCTCTTCCTTTATTTTTATTACATCTCGCCCACGTTACGGAAACATTCAATTGCATAAATTAACCATCAACTTAAGCTCACAACACACATCTCAAACTCAAACTCACAAGTCAAGTCAACATGTCACCACTAAAAACGCTCAGTCTCTTGACTCTCATCTTTACCTCATCATTACTAACAAAAACACTTTCAAAACCAGTTTTACCACCCCCATCAAAAACAGCCGTAAGTAAACAGTAAAATACCAAAACTTTAACTTCAAATACCTTTTAAAAAAAATTACATTTTAGATAGACTACATGAAACGATACGGTTACTTGAGTGCGACGGGATCAGATGCTGAAAACCTGTATAAAGAGGAAACAATAATAGAAGCCATAAAAACACTGCAAAAATTCGGGGGGATAAAGCAAACTGGAATCATCGACAACGAAACAGTTTCTCTTTTCAGTTCTCCTCGATGTGGAGTTGCAGACGTCATTGTTAGTAACAAAACTCGTGTTAAAAGATACGTTATTGGCAGCGAAGGATGGAGAAAACGAAGCATAAGTTATTAGTAAAACTGTTTTATAATTAGATTATGTATTGTATTTATTTATTTATACTAAATTTTTAGTATTGCCAATTGGTCACCAAAGTTAGGCGACAGAGTGACTGAAGAACAATTGAAAAGAGCATTTAAATTGTGGGGCGATTATTCTGGAGTTAAATTTATTCAGAAATACGACGTAAATGCTGACATCATCTTGTTTTTCGCACGAGGCGCTCACGGTGATGGATATCCGATGGACGGTCCAGGGAATATATTGGCGCACGCTTTTTATCCCTACGAACACGACAGTTATGGAGGTGATGTCCATTTCGACGAAGATGAGGATTGGATCAATGGCGGGTCAGACGATGGTAATGTAGTAATGGGGGATGAATCACGGATTTGTTGAATTGGTGTAAATGGTTTAATGAGTTTATTTTTGTGTCGATGACAGGTTTTGATTTTTTTACTGTTGCTGCACACGAAATTGGACATAGTTTGGGATTGGCGCATTCGCACGAGCCAAATTCGTTAATGTTTCCGTATTATAAGGGGTACAATGCGGATGTGATGTTGGGATATGATGATATTCTAGGAGTTTATCAACTTTACGGTAAAAGATAATTGCCAAGTTCTTGAATTAAACGTTGCAGAAAATCTGTAACGCCAATTTTGAAATTAGTTTCCCGAACATTAGAAGAAGATGAAACGTATCCAAACACCAACGATAAAAGCGGAAGTGTCGAAGAGCACGATAAACACAACGAACACGACGATGAAGACGAAGATGACCACACGACGGACCCTGAAGTCAGTGACGAGAAAGTTGAAAACGATGAAACGTCAAACGAAAGTGAATCGAGCGGCAGTGACTACGATGAACAAACAGACGATTTCGAAGACAACAGTATTGAAAACGAACCGGACGAACCGGACGAACCGGACGAACCAGACTTGGAATCCGAAGAGACAACCATCAAAACCCCAAACATTTGCGAGGGATCATACGACACAATCACGACCATCCGTGGCGAGCTCTTCGCTTTTCGCGACGAGGTAACACATTTTTTTTCCTTTTAAAATCAAAATCAAAAATAAAAATAAAAATAAATATTGTCTGTTTACATTTAGTGGGTGTGGAGATTTAAGGACTCGGGGTTACTAGATGAGAATTACCCTGTCAAATTCCAACAAATCTTTCGCTTTCCACAACGAGTTTTGAAAATCGACGCTGCTTACGAAAGGCCTCAAGACAACCAAATTGTCCTCTTCACGGGACCCGAATATTGGCTCTTCGATGGGAATAAATTAACGACGCCAGAACCGATACCATTAACCAATCTAAGCCTACCCAATAACCTCAAAAAAATAGACGCGGCTTTGTTATGGGGTAAAAATTTGAAAACCTATTTTTTTCGCCACGACGAATATTGGAGATACGATGACAACACTGGTACAATGGACGAAGGTTATCCACAACCGAGCAGCAACTGGAAACGAGTTCCATTTCCCATAAACAGTGCACTTCAATGGACGGATGGAAAAAGTTACTTCTTCATCGATCGAGATTTTTACCGTTTCAACGACCAAGAGGTGATTGTGGACGCGCAATACCCTTTGCCAGCTTATGATTACTGGTTTGGATGTTAAGAAATAACATCAATGAAAGACAAAAATATTAGTCTTTATTTAAATATTTTTCCAGTTTTTATTTTAAATAAAAATTATTTGCTAACTCTCAAATGAATTCTTCATTGATAGTTTAATATCACATATCACACAAACTGACTGGAAAAATAATATATCTCGTTGTTATTATGTTTTAAATAATATTAACTCGTGAATTAAACAAAACATCCACCCATACAGGTAAATTACAAATCACGAAATTTTAAACACCGTTTTAACATTAACTGTTTAAACTTTAAACAGTTAATGTAAAAAAAAAAAAAACATTTTATAAATATCTCATCTTAGACATCTTACTTTCAGACATCAAAAATATTTCTTTTCTTACACAAAATATGGAAATGATAATTCGAATTAATCTTACTACTACTCCTACTATTCATCTTAGTCTTCATCGTCACCATCTTCTTCCAATTGTGCCAATTTTGTGTCCAGATCCTTCCGACGTTTTATAAATTTGTCCAAATCCCATTCCGTGTGGTCCAAACTGAATTCACTATTGTAAATCGTAAGGATCGTCATGTTTGCGTTCAAATCCAAATCCGGAAGTAACTAAAATAAAATATTTCAAATTAAAATTTCTCAATGTTATTATTGAATTACTTTTGGCGTCAGTAGAAAATATTGAGCGTTGCCTTCCCGGCAGGAAATTTGAACCAACAGCTCGAAGACTTTTCTTTCATTTGTCGCATCCATTCCTTGATTAATTTCGTCAACGCATCGAAACGGAACTTTCGTTAACTCTTGCAGCGCCATCATATACAGCATTGTTGCCACACTTCGCTCGCCGCCGCTGTGTTCGCTGCCCGACAGTTCGCGCAGCGGCTCGCTGTCTCTGAACTTCACTCGAAGGCAGATGGCGTATTTATCAAACTCGCCCTAAAATCACAAAATTTGTATATAAATAAATAAATAAATAAAAATTAAAAATGTTTTAATTATATTTACTTCGTTCTCTTCTCCCTTTTTAAGGAAAACTTCACCGACGCATCCCAAACTCTTAAAAAACCGACCGAAATTGTCGTCGATTCTGTCAATTAATTTCTCCAAGTCGGGCAACCAAGCACCTTTAACCCTTTCGATTTCTTTTTTATACGCCTCGACACTCCCGTGCTGCTGACTAGTCAATCTCTTCAGACTTTCAATTTCTTTTTCTCGTTTTTTATATTCAACAATAACCTAAAAATAAATTTTCATCTTACAAAGTGAGACTAAATAGATTACTCGATGAGTTTACGTTTTCGTCTGTTTGTAGGAGTGAATCGGCTCTCGCTTGATGGTCGTAAATCATTACATTTAATTCGGCAATCGTGTTTGGAAATTGAGTAAACGCCTGAAATTAAAGGAATAAAACATCACTTTAACATATCTTCATCATCAAATTTAAAACTCACTGTTTTAGTAACAATCGACAGTTGCTGGTTAGCTGCAAGACCGCTTTCTTTCCGTGCTACATCTAGCAATGTTTTTGCATTGTCTCTGGTCTTTATCACCTGTTCGCGAAAAGACGAAAGTTCACGCTAAAATAAAAACATAAAATTCAATTTTCAAAATTCAAAACAGATCAAAATTAACATCTGCACCTCTTTTTCTTCTAAATCAGAGTTCAACTGCCTAAATTCAGCATCGGCCTTCTTTTTCACATCCAATGCCACCGAATATTCCAACTGAAGCGTCATTTTCTTTACACTCAAATCGACGAGATTCTAAAAATCAATAAAAAAATATTAAAACTCATTCAAAAAAAAAATAATAATAATAATAATTGATTTATTTATACCTTATGTTCGTCGCAAAGAAGTTTGAGCTCATCTAGTTTTGTGTCGAGGATATTTTCGATTTTCTTCATCTTAAGCTCTTTCTCCTTGTCCAAATCGATCGCTTCTTCTTCGCAACTTCTTATGTTATTTTCCTTGCGCTCAATTTTGACTTTAATTAGTTCCCCGGAATCGCGTTTCTTGAATAACTCTTTCTGAAAATAAATCATTATCATTTATTATATAGATTTGATAGTAAAAACAAATTAACAAACTTTTTTAAGTTTCAACTCATCAGTCTGCCTCACTAATCCCTGTTTCACTTTGGTAAATTCGGCACATTTAGAATTTAACGTTTCAACTTCAGCTTTTAGATTCTAATTTTAAAAAGAAAGAAAAAAAAATAATTGTAAATAAAATAAATTTTTAAAAACCGACAAAACCTATCATACCTTTAATTTTTGGTGTAAATAGTCGAGCCGCTTTGTGTTATACACAGTTTTCAGAAAAGTTGGTGGCCTTTAAAAAAAAAAAAAAATTATTTTTAAATAAAATTGTTATGATAAATACAATTTTTTTTTTTTTTTTTACCCTAAATCTATCATTGACGACAGCGTGTACCCTGTGTACTTCGATTTATTCGATTGATGCTATATAAAAAGAAAATTATTCAAGTAAAAAATAAAAACATTAAAAATTAATTGCATTACAAGATTTGTCGTGGAGTAAAAATTCCGAAACGGTGTTTTCTCATTAATTTCCGCGCTCAAGTCTCTAGTTGTGTCATTGCCAACGGGAATCATATGGACATTGTATTGGCGACACAAATAAGTCATGATCGGGTCAGGTGCTGTAAACAAATCTCGCATATAACTGTGAAAGCCGTAATTCCTAAAAAACAAAAAAAAAAAAAAAAATTTAAAAATTTAATTTAACTCAGCTTAAAAGAAATTTAACTTGAATTGTTGAATAGGATAGTTGGGTTGATAGTCCCCTGGAACTCCTTCAGGCGCCAATACAACACTAACGCTCAAATTGAGCTGATCTCTAACCAGTTTTAAGAAATGATTCATGTCGTCAATGTCTTCACAAACAAATGCGCACAAGTCGTCGTATGAAATGTGTGATTCAACATAAATAGCCATGGCAGGATCACTTACATTAATCTGTAAAAGAAATATAAATTTATCTTATTGCAACGAAGCAATGTATTTCACAGATCTTACAAGTGTCAACATCGGTGGGAAAATATTTTTCTTAAATTTATCTCTGTTGTTTTCCAGCCACTGCATTGCTTTGTACGCTTGATCGTTTCTTCGTTGCAGCATTTCGAGTCGAATACGTTTAACGTCTTGAAGTCGCTGCGTTTCTTGTTCGCTTGCTTCAATTTTTCTTTCAATCGGAGCTTTATCACTCGTCGCGTTGTTGTATTCGGTATCAACTTTAATCACTTCTTGAGTAAGTTTCCGAATTTCTCCACCGACTTCATCGATTTGTTCCTACAGAAAAATAATTTATATAATCATCTTGTAGAAATTTTAAAGTGATAATTCTTACTTGGATGTTGCAGTTTTCAAAAAGATTTAACAATTCAACCTTTAAACTGTCTAACTGTGTGTACAATGCTTCGAGTCTGTAAAAAAACAAAAATAAAAATAAGTTTTTAATTTTAATTCTTTTTTAATAAATTATTACTTTTCCTTTCGTTTAATCTCAGCAGCTTCTTTTTCTTTATAAATTTCCTCAGCTTCGTTAACTTCGTATTTGTGATTTTTCACATCGGTGGTTATTTTGTTCAACTCTACCATTTTTTCAGCAATTGAATGATCCTATATAAAAAGTTAACATTAAATAAAAATTTCAATACACGCATCGCATTATAATTACCATATTGATAATTTTTTCCTGTGCCGTCTTAATATCTTCTTTCGCATCCTCTATTTTTTTCTTATATGGAACATTATTATCACGCAACGTTTTCATCTCTTTTTCCATCTCTGTTTTCTGGCTTTTCATGTGATTGTACATATTTCGAATGGCTTCGTATTCCTTAAAATAAAAATAAATAAATAAATAAATAAATAATCTAATTTGCAAAGCTGATACTTACAACCCACGGTTTCTTTTGGTTTAAAATTTTAATCTTGTTCAGGAACTGTTCTCGATCCTTAAAATCTTTTACTTTTTCTTCCAAGCGATTATTTGCTTGAATTTCCAGTTCCAGACGATTCAAATTACTCTCGTACGTCGAGTTGGTATTCTGGACGTCACGCTGAAGTTTCATGAGCTGCTTGTGGCGATCGTACATGACCTCGTCGCCGACTGCTTTTTCGGTGTTCTCAAGAAGTTGTTGTTTAGTCATCTTCGCGAAATCAGCTACACGATCTTGCGGTAAAAACTGACACAAGTTATCGACTTGAATCTTTAGTTTCACCATTAAATCTTCGATCTAAAATTAAAATTCAATTATGCCATTCCTTAAGTATTATTCATTTTTCTTATTCTATTTTATAGTACCGTTTTGACGCATGTTTTATCTCCGTTTAACGTCCAAATGGACGTGCCATCGTTTCTAATCTCTCTGGAAATGACAAAATTGTTGCCGTGCTCGTTAGCTCTATATTTAAAAAATAAATTTAAATAAATTTAAATAAATTTAAATTTCAAACAATTATACATGAATCAATACTGTAAGCACTTACAATTCAATTTCAATAAAAGCTTTGTTAAAACCATGTTTAATAAAACCCTCAGGTTTATCAGATCTTCCCATAACTTTTGTTTTTCCGCCTAAGCCTAAACAAATTGCGCATACAATGGACGACTTTCCAGTACCGTTAGGCCCAATTATAACATTCAACTTCGGTCCAGGCTTAAACTCGATGGAGTTGTACGTTCTGTGAAAATATGGATAGAAACAAATAAAACTTTTAACTGCACTGTAATAATTACTGCATTTTATACGTACAGAAAATTCTTCATTTTTATCCGCACGATTGAACCGTGAACTAGTGCCATTTTCAGTGAAAATACGGCCTGGTTTCGTGACCAAAACGTATTTAGAATACACGCGACTCGAAAATGCACGCGTCTCGAGCCTCGTTGCTCCTCGAGTCCTCGTTGCTCGTGTTTAGCGCGTTTTAGCGCGGGAATGGAAAATTTCGCTCTCGTTGCATGCTGGGACAAAGCGCCAGCTGTTGGT
>JAQFZP010003259.1:0-10758 GCA_034695745.1 Geophilus truncorum | reverse complement strand
TATATCTTGATATCTTGATTAATTAAATTCAGTTTTCAAAACAAACAAGATTTTAATGCTCAATGATTAAAAAAAAAACTTAAAAACTTGGAAACAAATATAAATAAATATATTTTTATTTCAATCTTTATTAAATTTAATAAATCCCCACAGAATACCCACTTAGTATAATACCCACCACAATACCCAAACACATTCAACCGCTTTTTGGGTAATTCCCCACAAAACGGCAAAACTGGTCTAAAATTTGGGGTCGAGGGCTCGAGGCAGCTCGAGGCTACATACGTCATAATCTGTGACCCAAGGTAGAAAGAGAGTCATATATATGACTCTCTTTCTACCTTGCTGTGAGTTCTGTGACGTAAGTAGCCCCAATGGAAAATTGCACCAAGCATGCAGGATGGAGCGATGCTAGAAACCTGCAACTTTAAATGACTTTACTGAACGTTTTAAATATGAAAAAAAAAAAAAATTGCGTTTAAGAAACAATTAAAAAATAGAAAGACCGAGTCAATCGTGCTAATCGTGCTAACTTAACGACAGAAATGACCACCAGATGGCGGTCATATCTCACAAAATAAACTTGCTATATGATGCCTGTTTTAAAAAAATATATCAAACATAGTTAATTGCTGCATTCTATACTGTAAATCCCATTGGAAAAACAAGAAAATTAATGTAACTTATCACGAATTTTTTTGTGATCCAGAACTAATACTTAAATGGACAAAGAAATATATCCAGAGATAATTGGCATCCAACAGACTTAGCAATTAAGTTCACTGTATTGTCATAGAAAAATGTGTTTTCATAAAATTTTAAATTTTTGTTAATTAGTTTAATTGCATTGAAGTCATCCTCCGGATAGGCTTCACTGCTGAAACGGAAATCACACTTCGCAATATTGCACAAATTTATTCTCTATCGAGTTAAAAATGACGATTCAACAAATATTTATGGTACACAAGAAAAATAAAATTTTATTTCACAAAACTATTTTGTGGAATTATTAATTAGAAGGAAAAAATTAAAGAGGAAAGAGATGAAAATCACAGAAAAAAGTCAAAAAAGCAATTTCTCCAATTTTTAACTTAAATTTAGAATTTCACATTTTCTCTTATATCCTAATATCTCTGAGTTCGCTTTGCTATCATATACTGCCATCTTTGTGTTTATTGTACATTTTGATTCTAACTCGTCTTCGTTCGCCTGAAAAAAAATCAAGTCAGACACAAAATTCAATATTTCCATATTTCAATCAAAAACTTACTGAAAGTTCATCATTCTCGTTCTCCTCGCTGTCAATCGTCTGCGTCTGCGCCGTTAAAATAAAATTGACCACTTCAGCAGAACCTTTCGGTGGATTAGTCACAACCACGTGCTTCGTTTCCGGGCTCGAATCCGTGTTTAGTTGCCGTCACCAGGTATTCGCCAGGTGTCAATAAACGCCAATATTCACCATTAGTAACTACAAAAGCCAATTATATTAAAATCTATAAGAAAAATCTATAGAAATATTTGTAAAACCTGTTGTAATATCGTGATTGATTACTTGGTTTTGCCCATTCGTCACATTTTCCACTTTAATCAAAGCGTTCAACACTGGCTCACCAGTCACTCTATCTCTGACTAATCCCTTAACACCAATATGAGCCTGTAATTTATCAGATTTAATTACAATCAAATCACCAAAGTTTAATTAATTTAATTAATTATCTACATGCCAGATGTAATTGAGAAGTGCTTATCTTTGTTGTTATCCCACTCTTCTTGCAGTTTGTCTTCAGATGGGAACTTGTCACAACCCAATTCAAGGGTGATTTCGAACGTGTTGGAACTCAAGTAATTGAAATCCTGATGCATTCCACCTTTGACGCTGTACCAAGCTGCACCGTCAGTTATTCCTCCCTTGCTCGCAAAATCGTCATCTCCAGTGTTGTCACATGGACTGTGATCCATTTTCCCCATATGTTTATGCTGATCTGCATAAGACAGTCCCAAATACCTGCAAACAATATTTATTAAAGTGATAGTGTCACGAATGTTTCTTCTTTTATGTGAAAGAGTATGTTTAATTTATAATATTTGCATTTTTGAAAAATTACTACCGTACCTTAGCATATACTGTACGCTATTTTTGACCACTAAATGGCGCCAGGGTCTAATATAGAAATCAGTGGGAATGGTTTTCCCACTTTTTCTCGATAAATACTAGATAAATCGTCACCAAAATAAATTCGAAGATGCCTGGCAACTATAGGGTAACTTAAATTTCAAAAATGGGTCGCCACCCAGAAATCAAAAATTGCAAGGGTAATCCAGCCCCTTAAATGTTTTGTTTGCTTCAAAACTGACAATTTGACATCTTCCTCAGTCGTGCCATATTATCAGGCGGGATTTACTTGTAAAACAAACAATATATGGTGCCCAGATAATGTTTAGAAATAGGGAAATATTCGGGACCAAGAAGTAGAGGATTAGTTTTACCCTCTTGTTGTTTTGTCACACTGAGTATGATTAAAACAAACTTTACTCTAACTCCCATTTTTTTAAGTCTGTTTTATTTTTAATGAATAAAAAGTTTGAGCATTTGCTTAGAAAAATTGAGCAAATGATATGAATAAACAAGATCATTTACTTAATTTAGGTAGGATATGAATAAACAAGAGCATTTACTTAATTTAGGTAGGAAATGCTTAAATATTTTGTAGCTCCAAAACAAATGCAGATGCAGTTCTATTAAATCTAATGATATTTGCATGTACTGCGAGGTTAAATAATTACTTATCGGCTTCACTGCATGACTTGAAACCACTCACTTGAGCCGCTGCTTTTTCCCATCCGTTTGGATTAAGAGACGGCAAAAGATGGATTCGAGTTGTGTTAATCAAACTCTGAATTTCCCTATTTCCTTTCTTATATTCATCACACATGTAATCAGCCAGTTTTAAGAGCAATTCCCTGCCCAGAACTTCATTTCCGTGCATGTTGGCAACATACTTGAACTCAGGTTCAACTAGACAAAAATAATAAAATATCCAAATGAGTGAATTGTATAAAAAAAATTTAAAACTAATAAATATTTACGTGTTTCATGTCGTCCTGGGTTTCTGCTGAGTTCGATGACTATTAGGGGCAAACCGGAGACGCTGGTTCGGTCCAAGGAATACAACCTAGTGATGCTGAGACACTTTTTGTGTACATTTTCCAGAGTTTGGAGAAACTCTTCGTTGTTGTGGTGTTTCAATTTAAACGCCGAGATCGAATTGAGATCAGTTACGAAGATAAATAAGAAAAATAATGAAACATACGGGTGCCGCTCAGGTTTGAGCATGGCTACTTTGCTAAACTATTTTGCTAAACTGCAACAATTAAACATTTTGATTGTTTTAGGTAAGATCATTATTACGTGCAGTTGCCAACGAGAATATTGTCGTCGGTTGCCATGATACTAATAACACGATCATTTTGCAGATTCAGTAATCGCCTTCTAAATTTTAAAAATATTAAACTTAAACATCATGATACCAGTTACGGAGAAATTAGGAGTACATGACTACCTAAAGTATTTACAAGTAGAGCCTGAGCTAGTAATGGATTTGGCCAAGACAATAACCAACAAATTACTACAGGTCGAGAACATCGAAGGTACCGGTATCAAATATAGCCCTTTTTTCTTAACCCTTTTTTAGTACCATAAAATTATTTTTGTGTAACATTTCAGAAGCGAAGAGGGCAATCCTCAATTATGCAAAAAATGGATCTGACATTTTATCGAGGAAAAGCATGACCAAGGATATTCTTTTAGAGTATCTAAATTCGAGAGACGTTCATCTTAATCCTGATGCCACCAAAAAAGTGATTGCGCCAATCTGCGTCCAATTCTGGAAATGGATGACGCAGCAGCAAGTAAATAAATCCACGGCTCCACCCAGCACAACAACGACGTCGGTGTCAACAAATACTATTTTGGAAACGATAGGAAACCGGTTTTGCCAGTGGTTCTTCCAACTTCTAAACAGCGTTCATCCCGCGTACAGAGAGGCATTCGGTAATCCAACTGAAGAGTTTACGGCTCATCATTTCTATCTAAATGCCAAGCTTGAATTCACCGAATTCTCCTTTGGCGGACTCGTAACATCGGAGACGATTTGTTCAAATGCGTTGGAGATCTTCGAATATTTGTCCGATTTAGTTAAGAACAGAGATGTTTTTTTTCACCCGAATTTGTGCAGTGGTGTGCGAGTAACTATGGATGTTTATGGTCTCGTCCAAGTAATAGTGTCCGGCATGGTATTTAGGAGAAATGAATGCATTGGGAGTTTTGAACAAATGTTTAGTTTGATCAATGATTTGGGTCCTGCTGATAAATGGAAAATTAAATTTACGAAATTGCACGTTAAAAACAACATGCCACAACTCGACACCGACGACACCAGCACCACTGACAAAGTCGTGTATTAATTGTAAATTTCAATTTGAATTTACTGTAGATGTTAATGAAAATAAATTGATAAAATAAACTTAACGGTATGTTAATTAATACTGATTTTTAATTTTTGTTTCAGTAGATTTTTATAAGTTGTTGTTGACCTAGATTTAATTTAAATTAAATTTGAAAGTAAATACAGTCGAGTCCACTAATTGCATTTAAGCGCAAATAATTTTCAGGATGTATTTGGGTGTAAATAAAGATTGCATTTAAGCGCAAAATTCCGAGGAGACACAAGATGAAATCTAAACATATGAGAGTATGAGACACACTGTAAAATGGAGGAGGTACACTGCGAAATCGAGGCGACAATCGGCGAAATCGAGAAGATTCACGGCGAAATCGAAGAAATACACGGTAAAATCGAGAAGACGTTACGATAAAATTTTGCAGTGTAAATGGCGAAAAACGACTCAATGATATTTGAATAAGGATCTTTAAGGATGTTTAAATTTAAAACAAATCAGATCCTTATTCAAATATCCATCTGCGATATAATTCATTATTAATACCAAATAGTAGTCAAATATTTACCAAATCTTAAAAAACGGAAATATTTGTTCGATGCAACTGAGATTTTAGTCATACCCGTTCTAATGTATAGAATCCAGTAAAGGCATATCAAAGATTTGTTTTGAACAAAAAGAATCATAATATACGAAATTCAAGAGCAAAATTTACTTTTACTCGTTTTTTCACATTAAAATATCTGACAAAAATGAGCAAGTTAGATAGGCTTTATTCTTGAATAAATCCATTAAGTATCCATTAAGTACCATTAAGTAATAGATTGTCATTACTAATATTCAATATTGAAAGGGTAATGAGGATGATCTTTAACCCTAAAAAAAAAAAAAATAAAAAAAAAAAAAATAAATAAATAAATAAATAAAAAAATAATTCTATAATTTTCTTCATAAATTTTAACTTGCCATTCCAAAGGCACAGCTCTGTAGTTGCGATTCAAGTTGTTCATCGCCACCATATCTTCGTCAGTTAACTCAAAATCAAAAACCTGGCGAAAATAAAATTTTATAATTTTTGTTTACACTTTGGCAATTTAGTTTGAATTACCTGGAAGTTAGACTTGATTCGATCACGATTGGTACTTTTTGGAATCACGACAATTCCTCGCTGAATGAGAAATCGAAGACAAATCTAAAATATTTAAAAATAAAAAAAAATAAAAATAAATTGTAGATTTACGACTACTAAAATTAAAAGAAAATATTTTTCTGACTTGAGCAGAAGTTTTGTTGTATTTGCTGGCCAAGTTTTGAATCTCAGGATCTTTCAATACCACTGGATCCGATGTTGTCACCCTGTGAATGAGATATATCATTAAAGTTTTAATATGTCTATTGATAAAACAAAATCCATTTTACCATGGTCTGGCTGGAGATCCCAGACAGCTATAAGCAGTAAATCCCAATTTTTTTTCTTTACAAAATTGATGGAGTTTTTCTTGGTTCATGTACGGATGACATTCAACTTGAAGCATCACTGGTTTGATCTCGCAGTTATCCAAAACTCGCTGGATTTGAACGCTGTTAAAGTTCGATAATCCAAGGTTGCGAACAGTGCCTTCACGACAACAGTCCTCAAGACCCTATTAAAAAACATTAACAAATCAATTAGTCATCATGACATTCAACACAAAATGCAAAATTTTCATCATATGTACAAAAAAAAAATCAAAATGAAGTAATAAGAAATATCTTTTTTTTTTTTTTTTTTTTTGCACTGCTGTATTAGTGAAAGTTAAAAGTTTTAATTTAATAAATTTCATTAATTACTTTCCAAGTTTCCAGATAATCGACGTCTGATGTTGCTGTTTTCTCATTCTTATCTTGTGGAAACAAAACACCACCTTCCTAAAAAAAGCGGTCACTTTTATTTTACTCGTGTCTTAAAAAAGAAAACCGTGACAACAAACCTTGTAACCCATAGGCCAATGGATCAAGCACAAGTCCAAATACTCCATTTTCAAATCACTTAGTGATTTTTTCAGACATTCTTTAACCAAATGACGAGAATGGTAGGTATTCCAAATCTAAAATAAAAATTTTATTATTAAAAAATAAATTTTATTGACAGTTAAGAAAAATAATTAAACCTTGGACGTAATGAACAAATCCTTTCGTTCGATTACACCTTCATTTATCTTTTCTTGAATCGCTACTCCAATTTGGTCCTCGTTTTCATACGCCAATGCACAGTCAAAATGACGGTACCCGATATCAATGGCATCTCTGACTGCAGATTTTAGCACTCCAGGCTCAGACTGAAAAAAAAAGTTTGAAAATTCATATTAAAAAATTTTAAATGTGGAAATTTTATAAATCTCTGAAGTGTTTATTCCTGAAATAAATTTTGAAATTCTTTGGGGTCTCTATCACCATATAATCAGCAATAGAAAACTTGCAGACATCAAGAGATCAAATTTCAGATTACATTAAAATTCAATGGAAAATTCAAACAATTTATACACTTAAATTATAATTGTATGGTCTAAATTTATATAATATTAGCATTTTATAAATACCGTACGTACAGTATTATAAACAAAAATGCAATTATTTGTAACGCTTTTGACAATTTTAGTAAAAGTCTGTCATTATTTAACTCTATATTGCTATTTTAAACTAAATTCATTCAAGATAAAAAGAGAGAAAGTTTAAGGTGATAAAATTTGCGCTTGATCTGAAATATGGATATGGTAAACAATTAAATTGTAATTATTTAATTTTCTCCTTCAAATTATACCAAAATTATTTTTGATTACCGTACTATTTGTCCTTCAAACTAAATACTGACATTCACTTGTATTTATATAATTCAATTTCTGTTTAAAACAATTTTTCAAATAGCAAAAACAACGACATAACTTAACCCAGAGTCGCATTTTGACAAATTTTTCGATTTGTTTTCAAAGTTAAAATGTAAGTTCTGAAAAATAAAAAAATAATATAGTATAAATACGTTTATTTAAATTACCTTCCACGTTCCCAATCCTATAATAGGAATCTCAGCATCATTTGCTAATCTCACATTAGGTACCACAATTTTGTCAGCCATTCTAGCAAAGCAAAAATTTCTGCACAACTGAATACTTCTCTAAAATAAAGTGTAAAATGCATGGATAAGATAAAACTTCTAATTTTTTTCATTTATTTATTTAATTTTTAATCTATAAAAAAAACTTTTTGACCTTGAATATCAACTCGAGTGGAATTTTCCTCATAAAAACTCGGGTACCGGATACGTATGTATAACTTTGATCAAGCAAATTATTACAAATTTATCGAAATTGTTAATTCATAAATGATTTTTATGAGTTGCGTTAATCAAGCTCTAAAGCTTCAAACTCATGTAGAATTTACTTACTTGCCTTTCGAGACAGAGTTACTACTTACTAACGAGTAACGACTGAAAAATTAACGAATGGCGACCAATCGTCGTCATGGAAACAAACACCTCTCTCTGCCAGCAGACTAAAACCTAAATTATTTTTTGTAATATAGATGAATCGTTTTATTTAAGTAATTTGTAAATTATATTTACACTTGAATTTAAATTAAAGTACCAATTAAAATTAAAATTAAGAATAAAAATAAATTGTTTTTGTTTACATAGAGTATCGTCCTTCAGCTAAATATCGGCGCTGGGAAAACGTGGTTGGGTTGTGAAGTTCTCAAACGAAAATCAACAGGTGTTATTTAGCATGCTTAACTTCTTGAAATTTAAAAAATATGTTTAAATAAATAATCTGTGTATTTAAAAAAAAAAAAAAAAAAAAAGTAAACAAGTTATTTAAAAAACTTAAAATATTTAAAATATTAAAAATATTTAAAAATATAATCCTAAAAAAAAAATTTTATTTTTAACTTAAAACATGACACATGTTTTTGCTTGATGAAAATACTCACTGTTATCAAAAACATTATTATTAATTTTGTGTTTAATTACATTATTTACCATACTCATAAATTCAAAAAAAAAACAAAAAAAAAAACAACTTATATAAAAATAAAATTTCATTATAAACCAACTGATCTCACTGATGTTAAAAAATTAACATGGAAATTCATTTATTTTCACCAGATGGCAGTAAATGTATCAGATTTCCTTTCCTGCAGATTAATCATTTCCTTCTAGCGAAATCCGGCCGACCATGAGCGAGTGGCTTCGTGGTGAAGTCACAACTCACGCACGGACATCGTTTACCGGAGGTCGTAACGAAATAGTATTGCACAAGACAATCGCCTGTTCATATTTATGACCTATTTACAGGTATTGGATGATTCACAGTTTAGATAGAAATGGACTCAGAAGAGCAAGAGCCGTACAAACGGGGTTACCTGCTCACACCGCCTCAAGGGAAATTGTTGAAGGTAAGAAACAAAAACACGAAACGAAAATCACATTAAACCGGAAATTTCTCTTCCTCTTTTCAATGATAGTGAATTATTGGAATTTTATTTCACTTTTTTTTTTAATACGATGCTGTACTAATTTTTTTATTTTATTTTTTTATTTTTTAGAGGTCATGGCAGAAGAAGTTTTATGCAGTGTATCAAGCTAGTAATCTTGGTGTCGAAAGGGTTGAAGTGTTTGACACTGAAACGTTGTTTACGAGACATCAGAGTCCGAATAAATTAATACCGTTGAATGACTGTATTAAAGTGGTGCAAGTTAAATCTCCGCAGAAGAATCTCAGTTATGTTTTTGAGGTAATTTCACTGGTGGTTTGATTAGTTTTGTAAAGATGAAATAATTTTAAAATACCGGTAGTAAAAAAAAAAAAAAAAAAAGTTTTTAAAATGCAGCTGCTTTCAAATACGGTATCTAATTAGTAATTCAAACATTTTTTTTTAAGTTGTTTATTTGAAAAGTAACAGTCTGCATGCATAGTTTAAGCATGAGTCACTAGGAATTTAAGAATTTTTGGAATGTTTGTGTAGGTTGTCTTATAAGCGGTACCGGTACGGTATATTGTTTATAGATTAAATTGATAAAATTTTTCCAGATTTGACTTTATTAATTATTCTTATTTTACATTTTTTTCCAATTTAGGTGATTTGCAGAAATCAAATCCACCAATTCTCCACGCACACAACTCAGGAATTGACCGATTGGATCGCCGCATTCCAAACGGTGGCTTTTGGATCTCAACGACAACGAAGGGCATCTCAACCAACCACAACGCCTTTAGTGTCTACCAGTGCGACTACCAGTGCGACTAACAGTGCGACTACCAGCCAACAGGCAAAAGATTATGATAAATTCCAGGAAGAAAATATGATTTACAGCTCCATGAGCAAACGTAAACAAACTTGAGTTTTATATTTTTAAAAAATATTTTGTATAATTTGATCTCATCTCTTCTCTTCTCTTCTTCCAGCTGAAATATACACAGTCCAAATAGTCGAATCTGAAGCTTCGAAACGCTGCAACTTGAACGGACTGTACCAATTTGTAGTGACACCTCTCCATGTTTCCATCTCCCCGTCTCCGGTAAATAACTCGAGCAAACCCAGCAAACCTCTTTATACGTGGCACTACCGTCACATCCGTCGCTTCAGTCAAACCAAAGAGCGCTTTTCTTTCGAAGCGGGCCGCAAGTGCGCAAGCGGCGAGGGAATCTTTACTCTCGAGACCAAAGAAGGCAACGCCATCTTCCAGTCGGTCGGAGTGTATCTAAAATCATACAAAAAACAGGGACCGGCCGCCGCGACGCATTCTTTCAGTGACCAAACCACCGTTTCCGTTTCGACAACATCTTCGAACGAAAGCCAAAGAAGCGAAAATATCGACAAAGCCCAAACTTAAAACGAGGAATCGCTTTACGAGAACACGGCAACCACCAACTTGCGGCCCCCGATAACAAAACCACCGAGGAAAACAGTTTCCGCGACACCTGGAGGCGTCGAATCGACGACAACCGTCAACGATTTATCGACGTCCTTATCGATCAAAACCGAAATTCAGGACTCGGCGACAAATACCGTCGATTCTGGTCACGTGACCTGCAAATCGGAGTTGCTCTACGACGTACCGGAAGACAGAGTGGACGCTTGGAAGACCCACGCACGGGAAACTGACAACATTCAAACCGAAACTCTTCTGGTGGCCGACGAAAACGGACCGATGTATGCGTCTGTTGACGTTACGACGCTCACGGTCACGGCTAAAGTTCCCACGCTTAAGAGGTTTATGTCGGCACCCGAGGTTTTGGCAGAGGCAAAAGAAAAGGTTTTGTTTAG
>JAQFZP010003258.1:0-10758 GCA_034695745.1 Geophilus truncorum | reverse complement strand
AAGTTTATATAAAAACTCCAGAGTGACAATTTACGAATGCACCCGTAATCAGAATTTAAACATTTGCTCTACTTTTAATTATTTATTTTGGTGACTTAGAAACATGCATTTATTAACTTTTAATGTTTAATTATTTTATAAACTACGTAATTTAAATGGACAAGTTTAAACTTAAGAAATTGGTCAAGATTTAACTTCGTACGAAGTTGGTTCGTGTATGGAATGAATCTAAAATCTTAAGACTATTTTTTTAATCACTTTTTTTAGGTCCCTAAACATTTCTTATGGCGCGATTTCGGATAATATTTTTGAATACGTTTGCGTTTTGAAAGATCTAAGAGAATTATGTTTGGAATATTGCCGTAATATTGAAGGAGTGGGAATAGAAAGACTGACGAAAAATGAACAACTAGAAGATCTCTGTTTGAAAGGAACTAAAATTAATAACGAAACTGTGCTTATTCCATTTAGATATTTTAAAAAACTAAACAAATTGGATACTAGTTTTAGTAATGTTACTAACGATGTGTTGGCGTTGTTAACAACAGGTAAAAGAGCAAGTGCTCTCTGTTTAACATTTCAATTAGATTTACATAGTAGGATATTTTTTTCCTAATAATGATTTTATGTTTTTTTTTTAAATTTGTTTTTGCCCTTGCTTATTCAATTTTAGTTTTATTGACAATTTTGTATTTTATTTTACTTTTTCTTGTCTAAATAATTATTCTATTATTTAAATGAATTTTTTTTAAATACATAATTCATTATTGTAATTATTCTTTCCATATAGCCATTGAATTGCTATCATTCTGTATTACAAAAATATCTGTAGGTTACTTATAGAGGTCTCTTTAAACATCTGGTTTCTGATAAGAATTGCTGTTCAATCTACTTACAAGAGTTAATGAAATTCCGAATTTACTTAATAAAATAATAAAAATGCAAATGTCTTCCTGTCTCTTGTTCAATATTTTAGTGTTAAAATAATCTGCAATAAAAATATCGAATCTTGTGTAGTAAAACTTTTCTTTTGCACAATTATCAAATTGTGTTAGTTAATAATGTTTAGTCGACAGACTTACGTATAGCTGTAGTCTTGAGCGATAAGAAGAATTGTTTACCTGTAATTTTTGCGAAAAGAAGTAAAGCAGTTGTGCTAAACTAACGACTGTCAACACTTTGCAAACTTTATGGTAGGTTTACTTTATCAGCGCATTAAATATTTTATATTATTTTAAAGACATTAAGAAAAGCAATGACTTACAACAAGATGTACAATTATAATTTATACGTATTATTTACAATATTCGCAGCAAGTCGAAGTCTGATTGCTGTCATAGGTAGAATTTGAGGCTGGTCGACGACGACGGTTCCAGAAGTTCCGAAACTACGCTGAATGTGCGGGGCAACTGCCCTATAGTCTTGTGGAGTTTCCAGGATAATGGACAATTTTTTTAGTAAGGGAATCAAATTTAATTCTAATATCAAACACCAGCCTAAAAATCATCAAATTTCAAACACCAGCTTAAAAACCAACTATACTAAACATCCTATTATAATTACCTGCAAAACAATCATCCGGCATTGCCTGGATTTTACTATAACTCACAGTAAACTTCATGAATGATAACTTATTGAACAAATGGACCGGACGTGAAGTAATAGTCGAATTCTGCAAATCGGTCGTTAGGCCACTTAAACTCCAAAGCCCTCTTCAACTGCTCGCTGTTTTCAATGTTATTGCAGTGATTAGTGACCGCACGAACAATACTTATTCTCGTAGTCATCAGGGCATCTTCCGGAAACGGCAATTTCTGGGAGTCCGCGTTTAAATCTCCGTTTAAAACCACCATAAAGTGCAAAATAAGAATAAAAACTATAAAAAAGAAAACTTTCGAGATGATGGAAGTTTAAATTCTGCTTTATTTTCAACGTCGCTTCCGTTTCAGCTTCATTATCTTACTGAACAAGCCAAAACTTCATCTCGGGCTCTTCGAAGAGCTGTTAAAGCTACTGTTAAAACCACCCGAAAGGAAGAACCCACTTAGTGCCATGGTTAAGATGTTTATTTTTTAACTCAACAGCTCCATCAAACTAATTTCGCTGCTTGGATTTGTCTTCAAACTCCTGATATCATTTTAATTCAAGAAACTCACGTTGACAATACGGTACCGTACTGCTTGTCTTTCTTTTTTTGAATCCTTAACCCCTAATTGAACTTGGTTTTGAAATCTTGCTATAGTTGCAGAAATGGAATGGGCATCGGTTTGAGTTCTTCCCTGTGTGTTCGTGAACTGTGTAATGTTAATTCCCGTATCCAGTTCGTCCAGCTCGTCTTTGGTCATCGTTCTGTTCGAGTTATTTAATGCTTATGGTTCAGTTTATTCTATGGAAAAGCGCTCATTTTTACAAGATCTTGATGTTGCTTTGGGACTTGTGCTTTGTGAACTTGTGGTGTTGGAGGGTGACTTGAACGTCAATTTAAAATTTTCGACTTCTGACCATCTTGCGAGAGGCATTCTTTTTAATAATTTTCTTCTTGACAATCAGTTGATTGATTTGTGGCCTTTTTAAGCCGACCCTATCATTCCTTGTGCTACGTATCCGAGGGCCAGGGTTGTGAACGGGACGAAAATATATTTTTTTAACGGGAACGGGAACGGGATCGGGATCAGGTTGCATTGCAGTAACGTAATCGGGAACGGAAACGGGATCAGGTTGCATAGCAGTGATGTGTTCGGGATCGGGAACGGGATTTACAAACATAAAAGTAGCGATAACGGGACGGGAACGGGACTTTAGCGGGATGATTGCGGGATTGGGTTAGTGTTGGAAATTAAATTTATGGACAAACTAAAAATTGAAATGTTCTACATGAAAAATGTTCATTTGTAACAGCTTCGTTATCGCGACTTAAATACACTACAAAAAATATTTAAATAAATTTTTCGAATACCAATAATACAATTTAACTTGTTTCCTCAATTTTTAGCAATATATACCTTTACACGGACAGGGCTTAGGCTTGGGTGCAAAACTGCAAATCGAGAGTGAACAATTTGCCATCTTGTGAGGAAAATGGGAATCCCGTCAAAATCCCGCTGTTTATAGTGGTATTTCGCCCATTGCGGTACCGGTACCGCGGTATTTCCAATTCTTATATTTATTTTCCGGGAACGGGAGTCCGGGATTTTTTGAAAATATTTGTTCTGGCGGTAACGGGAACGGGACGTCCCGTTCCCGGCGGGATCAACTTTGCGGGATTTTCCCGATCCCGTTCACAACCCTGCCGAGGGCCCAATCCAGACTTGATTATTGTCTTAGTTCTTCTTCTTTACAAAGCTTTTCCCATGATATTTCTGTTCTTCCTGCCCCCTTTTCGGATAACAATGGTCTGCCTTTTCATTTTGATACCCAAAAATTGGAAACTTAATATTTCTTTATTATCCAATCCCATTATTGTTCTCGAATTCAAGCACTACCTTCGACAGTTCTCAGAATTAAATTACTACTAGAAAGTGGGATATTCTTAAACGTGCTTTTACTCGTTTTTTTAAATCACATGCTGTCCGGCTGTCCAGGGACAATCGGACGCGATTGGAGACTCTGTTTGGCTCTTTGTTGAGATTTTCTGGAGCTCCTAATGTTGTTCAGCAGCGTGTACTGATTCATGCGGAGATTTCCGCTATTCAAAAAAAGAAATTGCATAATGCAATTACTAGTGCTGCTGTTAAAGAGAGCAAATTTCGGCACGCCATTAAAAAAATGCTGCTACTTTGCATCTTTGAACCCAACTGAAGCGCAACATTTCTCGTTTAGTTATCAATAGTGTCAATAGTGTCTGAGGACGATGAACGCATTCGAGCCAATTTTGTTGACTTTTTCCCGCCAAATTGTGCCCCGTTCTGGTTGATTACTTGAAGCAAGACTTTTTCATCTCCCAAGTCCCTACTATCGATGCTGAGTCTGTTAAACAACTTACCCACCCCATTACTCTTGATGAAATTAAGACAGTTATTGGTGCGGCTATGAATGGAACGTGTCAGCGGATGGATGGGCTTCCAATCGAATTTTTCAAGGGTTTTGGAAATGAATTGGCCCCTATGCTGCTTCGGTGGTGGAACTATACTCATATTCTGACTAACGACCAGAAGAGAGGTGTGATTCAACTTGTACGCAAATCCGATGCCCCTTAGCGTCCGCGTGATTGGAGACCCATCTCTCTGCTCAACATCGACTAGAAATTGAAGGCGAAAATTCTTTTCAATCCTTTGAAACCCATTCTTGGCGATGTTCTCTCTGGATCCCAAGTGGGAGGGGTGCCTAGCAAACAGATTCATAATGTCATTCTTCTATCGGAGAGATTTGTGACCTTGTACTGTAAAAAATATGTTGGATCCTTTGACTCCAAACTCACACATAAGTCGAATAATTTGCGGTCAAAATAAACACACGTCTTTATCCTTTGACTTTTTATTCGAACTAAATATAAAATGCTATTTACACAAGAAATTAAAATCAGATAACAATCATGCGGGCTCCTCCCACAGAAAAATATGCTGGTACTTCCAAACATAATAATACTCCCTCTAGTGACAACTTGTCACATTAAACTTCCAACATATACAAATAATACACGTAATTCACAAATAATAATTCACAAATAGTATTCATAACACTTTACATCATAATAATATTCAAAGAATACACATTAAATTAAATATACTCTAACAAAATAAAGGTGAGATTGGGGTGTTAATTTAACTTGCACGCCCTGCTATAGCATCACACCATTTGGGTGAGAAAATGATGTTTCTTAGGGTGTAGTTGAAGCAACACCATTATCTAAAGACTTTTGTTTTATTCATAAGGTTCTGTATGCGACCTGTGATTGGTTGTACTAAGGTGTATTAGTACCAAGGTGATATAAAACACAGCTTAATGGAAGGGTGAAAATTAATTCCTTTTAACACCCATGTTTGCAAACACCATTTAAATCATATGCACTTGGTGTTGATGATCACCATCCGATGAACAATGGCGTTAAACAAGGATGTTCGTTGGCGATGACCCTTTACATCTTGTATATTGACTCTCTAATTTGTGTTATTTGTAATATAATGCTTCGAGTGTATGTGGTGTCCGTTGTCAAGGTATTGAGTTCAAGATCGCCGCTTTTATTGACGACTTAATTTGACTATTTCTTCCACTTCTTCTCTTTTTGACATTCAGTCCATCTTTCATATGTTCTCTCGTGCTCGTGTTGGTTCTGGGTGAGATGTTGATTGCTGTTAGATCTGGACTCCATTTGTGGAGTCGCATTGGCATTCTGACTTCTGTTCTCGCTTCCATTAAAAATAAGTCATTGACTTTGTTAAATGTAATTTTCCTAACCTGATTCGTTACCTTCCAGAGCACACAACATTAGAAGTGGTTGTGTAAGTTAAAAGGAGTCGCAGGAGTATTTGTTTATCGTGTATTGTATCTAATCTAATATGTGAATGTGAATATGTAAATGTTTAAGATATTTTCTGATTTCAACAGAAGAAAATCACACAGCTCTTATTACAGATTAAGAATACCTGCCCAAAACTAAAACCTCGAGCAATGAATTTGACACATTTTCAAACATTCAGAAATCAAAACATTAGAAATTTTCGTAGTGAATTTTCACAACTATAATTATCATTATCATTATTTTGTGTGAAAAATTATACTCTCTTGTAATTAACAGGAGAAATACCTTAGTGCTTAAGGTTACCAGTGATTACTTTGAGAATCTCAAAAACCAAAATTGCTTAACTGAACAAAACAAAAGACTAGACAATCCATACAATCAGAAAAATCAGAAAAATATTCAAAGAAACACGAGAAGAGCTGCGGTACCTAAACACAAACTTTAATTAGCAAAAACTGTACAACAATTCAAGAAAATGTGTTTAAAGCCTTGTTTACATCGATAGCAAAGTGTTTCATCACTTTGTGCGTATCAAAATGCCAAGGCCAATCGCTAATTCCTAAAAGAAAAATTTAAAGAGTTTACTGAAAGTTCGAAGTGGAAGAGGATGAGATAGTGAGATAGAGAAAATAAGAAATGAGGAGGGAGAATTCGAAGAGGAAAAAAAAGATGACGGAAAAAAAGATGAGGAAGAGAAGAGAAAAGATTAGATGTTGGAAGTTTATCTAAGCAAAAACAAGAAACCCCAAAATCATATAAAATAGAAAATTGAACATAAAGAAGCGAGAAAAGAAGAGTAATTATAACCAGTAGGCCTTAAGTCAGGGCTAATATTAGTGTTAGACAAGTGAAGAAGAAGCAGAGAGAGAGAGAGAACAAAAAAATAGTTGTTGCTTTGAGCAAAGCTGATGCTTTACTGATTTAATAATGTGATTAGATTTGCAAAGAAAACTTTTAACAATAGTCATAGATTTGATGCATCACATCATTATAAGCAACAATTAGAAAGGTTAACATATCAAGAATGAAAGCATATATGACAACAATATTCACATGCTAAAAGGCTTAAATTAGGTTTAGTAACAGAATAGGCTTAAGAACTAGAGACTAAATATAAAAAATTGAGAAAATGCCGTAAATCTAGCTTCAGTAATGTTTAAATTATTTATTAAACTTTATCATTAAAACGAAGCAATTTATATAAATATTTTAACTTTTTATAACTAAGCTTATATTGTTTGAAAATTTTTTTCACAGGTGGCGCAGCTATAACTAGAAGAAAACAAGACAATTCGTCTGGTTGACACTTCATGCGAGACTTTTCATGTCAGATTTGCCTAATAAATAATTACTAGGTTTAAATACAGATAGTTTTATTCATACTTAAATCAATGAAAGGTTCATACTACATTTTTTTAACTTTAGATTTCTTAAAAATTGAAAATGTTACCTATATATAGGTAACATTTTCCATTTTTAAGAAACCTAAAGTAATTAGCGAATTACAATATTATTTTTCTTCTAGATGCATGTGGTCATCTCAGGGAACTCGTACTCGTAGACCCAAGACGCTCTAATAAATTTCGAATGTCGAAAACAACTTCACATGGAAGATGAAATTTTTAAACTAATTTTTAGATACAATAGATACAGTCAAACCCTGTTATAACGTACGATGCAGTATAATGTTCTTGTGTTTTTCTTTCCCTTGTAAATAACAAAATTATTTTATTTCAAGTGTGACGTAAAATGTATAAGAATAACATTTATTCATTTTCAATTTAAATGAAAGTGTCCATAAATTACGTCACGCAGGCCAAGCAAAGGGGGCAAAGATAAATTCGTGACAGACCGATGAAAGAGGAAAGATGTTGACCCCAATAGTGACGTTTAGAACTACAGTCTGTTTTTAATAACACTGTACACTGACTTGTGAGTGGTAGCAGCTAAAAATTACTCGAATTTACCAACCAATCGACAAGCAAGGTAAGTTCCAATAATTTAAATTTTTTTAATGATTCAGTCATTCAGCGCAGTTTCGGAACTCCTGGAACTGTCATCGTTGACCAGCCGCAAATCCTACCTTCGATAGCAATCCGTCTGCGACTCGCTGCGAGTATTATAATAATAACTTACGTATAAATCATAATTGTATATCTTGTTGTCAATGAATACTTTTCTTAATGTCCTGGAACCAATATAAAATGTTTAATGCGCTGATAAAGTAAACCTACCGTAAAGTTTGCAAAGTGTTGACAGTCGCTATATAATAGTTTTGCAGAAATTACAGTTAAACAATTCTTCCTTTCTCTCAAGTCTACAGCTACGTAAGTCTGTCGACCAAACATTAATAACTAGCACAATTTGATAATTGTGCTACAGAAAAATTTTGCTGCACAAGATTCGATATTTTTATCGCAGATTGTGATAACACTAAAATATTGAACAAGAGACAGGAAGACATTTTCAAGTGAATTTTTGACCTGAGAAAACATTGTAGTTCACATTATTTATTTTATTAAGTAAATTCAGAATTTTATTAACCCTTGTAAGTAAATTTACTAGAATTGAACCAATAAAATAAAAACAATTAAATCAAATGTATTTTTTTAATTATTTATTCCATTTAATATTACACACACACACATACATAAAAAAATTATTTTTTTATCTCCAAAAAATTATTTTAAAGCGCGAAATCTGGCAACACAGATACCACAGAAGGGACTTTTCTTGATAAATATCCTACTGCTGCGAGATAAAGTTGGAAAATAAAAGTTGATTCAAGTTATGTTAATTTTTTAGGAAGGTGATGCTTTGCAATAAGTAGAAGCAATTAAAAAGGCATTTTTGGAGGTCCTCCACCTTATACATTTATTGTATAATACGAAAGAATCTGAAGTAAGTACAATTAAAATAAAATAATTTTAAATATTGATGATTTTCCTTAAAAATAAGTTGGTGTTTCAAGATTTATCTTTACTGGGCGCAGTTGTTGAAGTTGACTGTTCTGATTTAGCTGATGCAGCTGTGAATGAAGTAAGTTGTGTCAAAATTTATATTTTTTGGTAAATGATTACTTTATTGGATTTATTTACTGATGTTCATTAACGAGTTAACAACATTATAAACTCGCAACAATCAAAAGTTGTTACTATTTGCAATAATTTTTACAATTTAACAACAACTGTATTCACAAAACAGATTGATTGTTAAATAACAACAAATTTGTTTGAAAAATAACATGTCTGGACACATTGTTAGCAAGCTAACAACATCAATAAAGCTTAGAGTGAATCCACCCCACCCCTGATTGTTAATAAATGCTAAAAAATTATTGCAAATTTTGATTTTTACACGTTTTACAATATTATTAGCACATTCTTCCTGTAGTTGAAACTGAAGGGTTAAAACTGAACATAGACATTCTGGACTTGGAATTAAATAGTGACTACTACATCTACACATCCACCTCGATTGAGGTTAGTACAGAGCCAAATAAAAGACATGACAGTTGTTATTATTGTAGCAAAAAAAATTTAAAAAAATTCATTGCTTTATGAAAAGATAGTCGAAATGAACAGAAATGATGGAAGTTTAAATTCTGCTTTATTTTCAATGTCGCTTCTGTTTCAACTTAAATATCCTCCGAAACAAACCAAAACTTCATCTCAGGCTCTTCGAAGAGTTGTTAAAGCTACTGTTAAAACCAACCGAAAGAAAGAACCCACTTAATGCCATGGTTAAGATGTGCATTGGCAATGTGAGTTATGGTATTTGTGTTATTTCTGGGTAGAATGTTGATTTTTTTAAAGATTTTCCAATTGATTGGTATTGTAATTCTGTCAAAGCATTGAGTGTCCTTATTGTTGTTACTGTAGATCTGCCCCATTTGTGGAGTAGCATTGACATTCTGTTCTCGTTTCCATTAAAAAGGAGTCGCATGAGTATTTGTTTATTTATTGTGTATTGTACCGTATCTAATATGTGGATATGTAAATGTTTATCATGTTTTGTTGATAACTATAGTTCACATAGAGAGTTATGGTTTAATAGATAAGAATTGTGAAGTAGAAGTAAATATTTACTTTAATTCGTGATATTATGTATATGTATTAGCAGAACAAATAATGTCACATCACAGTGTATGATATTTTTATGCTTTATGTTACTATGTTAATTGTAAATTGTAAATGTGTAATAAATCTTAGGTTGTTTTTATGATTTTGCAAATGGCTGATGTGTAAGTTTTTCTAGTAAGACATTTTGGACCTTCTAACCTCTACAACTGGTAGCAGCAATAGCCAGCGGGATAATCGCTTATAACATACTCAAGCTCACATCACATAGTAAATATTCATTGCGACAGTAGAAAATTATTCAAATAGTTCAAAGTAAAAATTGGAAATCAAATCAAACATGAAAAAGAGAACAACCAAGACGTCTGCTCATGAGTAAACCCAAACGTTTACTAAATAAACAAAGCATTTTCAGAACAAAAGAAAACTTTCAATAAAAGCCAAAAAAGTGACAGCATTTTGAATGCATGTGTATTGTTACAACAATAGCACATGCTAAAAGGCTTAACTTAGTAACTGAATGTTAAATACAAAAAATAGGCTTACTAAGAATTGCCTTAAACTTAACCTATAACTTAAATTCTAAAATGTTTCTTTGAGAAGGCGTAACATTGTCTCAAATAATTAGGGAATAATGGATCATTGTATATTTAATTTGGAGTAACTTAAATAAAAATAAGAAAATGTGTTAAATTATGCCCGAATTATCACCGACCTGCGGCACTCGATGCTTTAATCACGGCATCTCGTATATGTAATGTTCGTGCTTGAGTTTGCTTAGTCGCACACAAAAATTCACCAAAGAAAAAAATAAAGCTCAGAGTTACAACTGCGGCAACAAATAAAATCGTGGGATTATCGTTAACTTAATTTAAGCAAGTTTAAATGCTTAAAAGGGGTTTTTCATGAACTTTTACACACAATAATTAAACCTAATTTAAATTTCCTTCTCATTTTGTCTCATTTTCTTTTAAAATTCCGTCTTTCTTTCTGTTCACTGCTTGGAAGAGATTTCGTGGAAAACTTTCACTGATTTCTAGCCACGAAAATCTAGAACCCAAGTCCCAAGCAATGAATGGAGAGAACGACGAAATTTTATAAGAAACTAGCAGTTCACCCGTGCTACGCTACGGGATACAGTAGCTTTTTTTTTTGGGGTTTTTCAGTGGTTGGGTTTTTTGTGTCCTTGATTCCCTGGTCCTTTTCGTCCCGACTTTCATT
>JAQFZP010003257.1:0-10761 GCA_034695745.1 Geophilus truncorum | reverse complement strand
TTCGGCTATTTAGCACTAGACGACGCTGCTTCCTGGAGAGCAAATTTCTTTTAAGATTTTTTTTTTTCTCACATTTAATGTGTAATTTATCCTAACATAGAGATAGAAATTTTGTAGTGTCTTAATTTAACACAGTTTGGTACTGAGGAATGCAGACATATGGTATTTAGCTATTTTGTTAAAAACTTTGATTAGTGAATTCGAGTGAATTATTTACATAAATTAACATAAAAATGGCACCACCTATTGACAAAAAATAAAACAATTAAGCGCTTCTCGAGAAATTAAAACTAGTAAATTACTTTTATTTTTTTAAAGATGTAATGATACCTGCCAAAATTTATACATCAAAATAGATTTTATTGCTTTTATTACAATTGTAAAAATAAAAATTAAACGTGACTGATGTCAGCCTTAAAGACGAGCAAGATTAACTTAAATGAAGTAATAAATTAAAAGTTGTAATTAGCATCAGTAGATTGGGAAAAAAAAACCAGAGACGTTAAACTTCGTCAGTATGCTAAAAAGTATTTCACAATTAACGTTTGAGCCAAAATATAAATGTCAAGATTTATGTGTATCTGAAAGGCTTTGATCGAATCCAATCCACCGCATTCTTTGATGAGATCACATGAGCGTTTCAAATGGTTGTAATTCTTTGCCTTCTGTTTATTTAGAAAAAAAATTGAAAAATTCACACTGAATTGCTTCTATTATTTTCATTTCATACCTGCAAAATATTGGCCAATCCTTCGAGAATCAATTTAATTTTGGTAGGTTCTTTGCTCGACAAACACTCGCAATAAGGTCCCAAAGCGCCATTGTTGACCAAATAGGCAATTTGCTCATTGTTTGCACCACGAGTAAATTTGGTAATGACCCAGATTATCTCCCTTTGAATCTTCAATTCAGCCTAAAAAAAAAGACAAAACATTTTAAAATTTATAAATATTAAAAAAACATTAAAGAAAAGTAAAATTGTCTTTGTTTTGTTTACATTGGCATTCACTCGTTTCAATAACTCCAGAATGTCGGGAATGATGCCAGAAGAAATAACTGCTTCAATTTGCATCTCGGTTCTGGCGGTGATGTTTGAAATTGCCCACAAAGTTTCTTTCTGAATGTTTGGTTCATCGTGAAGCAGCAATTTACGAAGAGCTGGCAAAACGTTGGCATCAATAACAGCTTGAGTCTGAAAATTAACAAATTAAATAAATAACTAAATCTAATAACATGTTAAATTACTTGTTTATCATTTCCAGAGACTATATTATTAAGAGCTACTAAGGCTGAGGTAAGGATGTTGGTTTCGGCGCGTCCAAGAAACTTGACCAGTTTGGGCACAGCGTTGGCCTTAATTATCATGTCAATCTTTTCAGAGTCGATCTCAGCGAGATAAGAAAAGGCCCAACATGCATCAGAAAGAATGTCGGAATCAAATGCTACAAAAAAATAAATAAAATTAATTAATAACTTATTAATATTTTTAATTAAATTATTACAATCTTTAAAAACGACAGCCGTTAAGATGGGCACACATCTTTCCGCTACCATGTGTTGTGGTGGAGTTTTTGTTCTGCACAAATTTGAAATGATCCACACGCCGTTTTGAAAGAAAGACTTATCTTCATCGAGAATATAATTAAATCTGTAGAACTGAGCAAGGATCTTGACGAGTTTCGGCACTAAGGGAGTCAAAATCCCAGCCTCGACCACGAATTCTCTGATATCAGGTCCGTCGCCGGTAATGTTCCCTAAAGCCCACATGGCCTGTTTGGCAATTTCTGCATTCGGGGACGACAAAAGCAAAATTAATTCAGCAACTGCTCCAGCGTCCACGACGACTTTCGTTTGCTCTGTTGTGCCGGATACGATGTTAGAAAGAGCCCACGAGGCTTCGTATTGCAAAACAGGACTAAAAATATAATTTTATTTTTTTAAATTTTTAAATATTTAATTAGGTTAATTATTTTCACGTACTTGTCATTGCATTTCAAAAGACTGACTAAACGTGGGACAACTCCGGCTCGAATTATTTCGTCAATCGGTGGTTTCTGTTTGGTTAAACTTTTTCTCACTTGTTGCGTCGCTCGAATTTTTGCATGTTGGTCTTGTGAATCTAGTATTCTGACCAATTCTCCGTCTTCGACGTTGTAAAAGCCCTGCGTATTGAATAAAAGAGATTTAACAAATAACAAACGTCCCATTTTTTGGACTCAATTTTTGTAAAACAACCGATTTGCCTTCCTTAGTTTCCATATTACGGGTTTGGTTTGCAGTTGACTTGTTTGGCAACGTTCTGAATGGAGGAGACTCGAGCACTTGTCCACTGTCAACGTTGAGTTTTTTGAGTGTTTCGCCTCTGCTGGCCGAAAATCACCCGCCGAGAGAAGAGATTTCTCGCACGTAGTTTGCTCTTCTCGTCAGTGTGAGATGTAGATCATGTGATTTAGCGATTTTATTAAAAACTTGAATAGTGAATAAATTTACATATATTAACTTAAGATTGGCACCACCTATTGACAAAAAATAAACTAGCTAATGAGTAAATTAAACTAGTAAACCACTTTTATTTTTTTAAAGACGTAATGATAACTGCCATTCATACATCAAAATAATTTATTGCTTTTATTACAATTGTAAAAATAAAAATTAAACGTGGCTGATGTCAGCCTGAAACACAAGCAAATTTAAATGAAGTAATAATTTAAAAGTTGTAATTAGCTCTACCGGTATACTCTGTAGTAGATTTCGAAATAGGAAAGGTAATTTCATTTAATCTATCTCGTCTTGTTCGTCGCATGTCAAACGTATTTATCAATTAACGTTTGCGCCGAAAGATAGATGTCAACAAAGGCTTTCATCGAATCCAATCCAACGCATTCTTTGATGAGATCACATGAGTGTTTCAAATGGTTGCAATTCTTTGCCTTCTATTTATTTAGAAAAAAAAAATTGAAAAATCCACAATTACTTCCATTATTTCCATTTTATACCCGCAGGATATTGGCCAATCCACCGAGAATCAATTTAATCTTGGTAGGTTCTTTGCTCGACAAACACTCGCAATAAGGTCCCAATGCGACATTGTTGACTAAATAGGCAATCTGATCATTGTTTGCACTACGAGTAAAGTAGGTAATGACATAGATTATCTCCCTTTGAATCTTCAATTCAGCCTATAAGAGAGACAAAATATTGTAAAATTTATAAATAACATTTAAAAAAAAATATAAAAAAGGAAAATTTTCTTTTTGTTTTCTTTACTTTGGCATTCACTCGTTTCAATAACTCCAGAATGTCGGGAATGATGCCTGAAGAAATAACTGCTTCAATTTGCATCTCGGTTCCGGCAGTGATGTTTGAAATAGCCCATGAAGTTTCTTTCTGAATGTTTGGCTCATCGTGAAGCAGCAATTTACGAAAGGCGGGTAAAACGTTGGCATCAATAACAGCTTGAGTCTAAAAATGTTAAAATTATAATAAATAGATAACTAAACATAATATAACGTGTTAAATTAATTACTTGCTCATCGCTTCCTTTGACTATATTACCAACAGCGTGTAAGGCTGGAGTAAGGATTTTGGATTCGGAGTATTCAAGAAACTCCACGAGTTTAGGCACAGCACCGGCATTGATGATCATATCAATCATTTCAGAGTCAATCTCAGCGAGATAAGAAAAGGCACAACAAGCATCAGAAAGAGTATCAGAATCAAGTGCTATAATAATAAATAAAATCAATTAATAAGTCAACTTATTTACATTTTTAACTCTAAATCCGTACAATTTTTGTAAATGATAGCCGTTAAGATTGGAACACATTTTTCTGCTACCAAATGTGATGATGGTTGTGATGTTTTATTTGTGCACAATGCGCGAATGGTCCACACGGCATTGTTTAAGAAAAACTTATCTCTATCGTGATTATAATTAAGAATGATCTTGAAGAGTTTGGGCACTAAGGGAGACAAAATCCCAGACTTGATGACGAAATCTCTCATGACAGGTCCATCGCGGGAGATGTTTCCTAAAGCCCACATAGCCTGATTGGCAACTTCTGCATTCGGGGACGACAAAAGCAAAATAAATTCAGCAACTGCTCCAGCGTCGACGACCACTTTCGTTTGATCTGTTGTGCCACCTACGATGTTAGTGAGAGCCCATGCGGCCTCGTATTGCAAAATATGACTAAAAATATAAAAAAAAAATTATTTTAAATTTCAAAATATTTAAATAAGTTGATTATTTTCACTTACTGGTCATTGCATTTTAAAAAGCTGACTAAGCGTGGGACAACTCCGGTTTGAATTATTTCGTCAATCGGCGGGTTAATTGAGCTCGATAAACTATTTCTCACTTGTTTCGTGGCTCGAATTTTTGCTTGCTGGTCTTGAGAATCTAGTATTTTGACCAATTCCCCGTCTTCGACGTTGTAAAAGCCCTACGTATTGAATAAAAGAGATTTAACAAATAACAAACGTCCCGTTTTTTGGACTCCATTTTTGTAAAACAACCTTAGTTTCCATATTACGGGTTTGCAGTTGACTTGTTTGGCAATGTTCTGAATGAAGGAAACTCGAGCACTTGTCCACTGACGACGTTGAGTCTTTTTGAGTGTTCAGCGAAAAAGAATTCGCCTCTGCTGGCCGAAAATCACCCACCGAGAGAAGAGATTTCTCGCACGTAGTTTGCTCTTCTCGTCAATGTAATTTAGCAATTTTATTAAAAACTTGAATAGTGAATAAATTTAAATACATTAACTTAAGATTGGCACCACCTATTGACAAAAAATAAAACGAAATTGAAAACAAATGTGCTAACACAAGTGAAGTGATAAAAGCGCTTCTCGAGAAATTTAACTAGTAAATCACTTTTTTTTTAAAAGACATAATGATAACTGCCATTCATACATCAAAATAGAATTTATTGCTTTTATTACAATTGTAAAAATGAAAATCAAACGTGGTTGATGTCAGCCTGAAAGACGAGCAAGATTAAACGAAGTAATAAATTAAAAGTTGTAATTAGCATCAGTAGATTGGGAAAAAAAACCAGAGAAATTAAACTTCGTCATTCTGCTAAAAGTATTTTACAATTAACTTTTGCGCCAAAATATAAATGTCAAGATTTATGCGGATCTGAAAGGCTTTGATCAAATCCAATCCACCGCATTCTTTGATGAGATCACATGAGCGTTTCAAATGATTGTAATTCTTTGCCTTCTGTTTATTTAGAAAAAAAATTGAAAAATCCACACTGAATTGCTTCTATTATTTTCATTTCATACCTGCAAAATATTGGCCAATCCTTCGAGAATCAATTTAATCTTGGTAGGTTCTTTGCTCGACAAACACTCGCAATAAGGTCCCAAAGCGCCATTGTTGACTAAATAGGCAATTTGCTCTTTGTTTGCACCACGAGTAAAGTTGGTAATGACCCAGATTATCTCCATTTGAATCTTCAATTCAGCCTAAAAAGACAAAATATTATAAAATTTATAAATAATATTTAAAAAAATATATAAAAAATAAAATTGTTTTTGTTTTCTT
The DNA here is from genome assembly GCA_034695745.1 of Geophilus truncorum. Classification (NCBI taxonomy): domain Eukaryota; kingdom Metazoa; phylum Arthropoda; class Chilopoda; order Geophilomorpha; family Geophilidae; genus Geophilus; species Geophilus truncorum. The sequence goes on along the minus strand of JAQFZP010003257.1, from coordinate 5,208 downwards.
TACTTTGGCAGTCACTCGTTTCAATAACCGCAGAATGTCGAGAATGATGCCTGAAGAAATAACTGCTTCAATTTGAATCGCTGTTCCGGCAGTGATGTTTGAAATAGCCCACGAAGTTTCTTTCTGAATGTTTGGCTCATCGTGAAACAACAATTTACGAAGAGCGGGTAAAACGTTGGCATCAATAACAGCTTGAGTCTAAAAATTTAAAAATTAAATAAATAACTAAAGCTAATAAAATGTTAAATTAATTACTTGTTTATCGTTTCCAGTCACTATACCACCAACAGTTTGTAAGGCTGGAGTAAGGATGCTGAGTTCGGAGCGTCCAAGAAGCTTGACTACTTTGGGCACAGCTTTGGCCTTAATGATCGTATCAATATTTTGAGTGTCGATCTCAGTGAGATGATAAAATGCCCGACATGCATTGGAAACAATATCGGGATCAATTGCTGCAGAAAATAAATAAAATCAATTAATAACTTCACTTATTTTTAACTAAATCCTTACAATCTTTTAAAACGATAGCCGTTAAGATGGGCACACATCTTTCCGTTACCACTTGTGGCGGTGGTGGTAGAGTTTTCGTTCTGCACAAATTTGAAATGGTCCACACGGCGTTTTTAAAGAAAGACTTATCTTCATCGAGAATATGATTAAATCTGTAGAACTGAGCAAGGATCTTGACAAGTTTCGGCACTAAGGGAGAGAAAATCCCAGACTCGATCACGAGATCTCTCATATCAGATCCGTCGCCAGCAATGTTTCCTAAAGCCAACACAGCCTCGTTGGCAACATTTGCATTCGGGGACGACAAAAGCATAACGAATTCAGCAACTGCTCCAGCGTCCACGACGACTTTCGTTTGCTCTTTTGTGCCGGATGCGATGTTATTGAGAGCCCACGCAGCCTCGAATTGTAAAACAGAACTAAAAATATAAATATTATTTTTTAAATTTTAAAATATTTAAATAATTTAATTATTTTCACTTACTTGTCATTGCATTTCAAAAATCTGACTAAACGTGGGACAACTCCGGCTCGAATTATTTCGTCAATCTCCGGTTTTCGCTCGTGCGTTAAAGTTTTTCTCACTTGTTCCATCGCTCGAATTTTTGCTTGCTGGTCTTGAGAATCTAGTATTCTGACCAATTCCCCGTCTTCGACGTTGTAAATGATCTACATATTTAATAAAAGAGACTTAACAATAAAATAAACGCACATTCTTTGAACTCCGTTTATGTAAAACAACCGAAATTTGTTCCTTCGACGACGACCCGCCTTCCTTAGTTTCCATATTACTGGTTTGGAGTTGAATGGTTTTGCAATGTCTTCTGAATAAAGTGGACTCGAGTTCTCGTTTACTTAAGACTTTGATTCTCTACGAGTGTTTCACCGAAAAAAGATTCGCCTCTGCTGGCAGAGAATCAAGACCGTATTATTATCAATGGCAATTTAATTTTTTATCTTACCATATACTATAGTCAGGTGAAAATGTTTGTTTATGGTAATTGCTTTTCTCGTCAGTGCGAAATGTAGATATTAGATATTAGAAATGTAATTTAGTGATTTCATTAAATACTTGAATAATTTACATCTTATATTAACTTAAGATTGGCACCACCTATTGATAAAAAATAAAACGAAATTGATAAACAAACGACCTAAGTGAGCTGTCAACTGTCATATAAGACTTTTAAACGAGCAAATTTATTTCCATTTTTCAATGACTTAATGATAACGAACTGCCAAAACTTATACATCAAAATAAGAATTTATTGCTTTTGTTACAAATGTAAAAATAAACGTTGAATGTGGCTGAATTGTCCCATTTTTTGGACTCCATTTTTGTAAAACAACCGATCCTCCTTCCTATTACGGGTTTCCAGTTGACTAGCTTGGCAATGGTCTGAATGGAGGGGACTCGAGCACTTGTCCACTCACGACTTTGAGTCTTTTCGAGTGTTCACCGAATCAAAATTCACCTCTGCTGGCCGAGAGAAGAGATTTCTCGCATGTAGTTTGCATCATTACTCTTCTCGTCAGAGTGTGAAATAATAGTGAATAAATTTAAATATATTAACTTAAGATTGGCACCACCTATTGACAAAATAAAACGAAATTGAAAACAAACGAGCTAAGTGAGCTGTCGTACCAATTTTAAACTAACAAAATTATTTACATTTTTCAACGACGTAATAATAACGAACTGCCAAAATTCATATATCAAAAATTTTGTTATAAATAAAAAAATAAAAAAATTTTAATCTCTACTTTTAATTTCTTCAATTTTTTAAAAAGCGGTGGTGTGGTTAAAAATGAAATATTGACAGTCAAATTTTAAAAATGAAGATTAAAAATTTTAATCTTCATTTTTAAATTTTGACTGTCAATTAAAATGTTAAAAAAAATGGAAAAGGGAAAATAAAAAATCCCAACGTTTTTAAAAATTGAGAAAATAGAAATTAAAATAGAAAATAGAAAATAAAAATTAAAGAGTGAAAGTTAAAAATTAAAAATCGAGAATCAAATTTGGAAAATTGAAAATAAAATTTAAAAATGGGGATTGAAATTAGAAAGTAGGGTTAAACTCGAAAAGTGAAATTAAATTTAAAAATAGGATTTAAAAATTAAAATGGCATCCATCGAAGATTAAACAGAAGATATCCCAGAGGATATCCCACACCGCACCGCGCACCACTGACGTCAGTATGCCATCCAAGGTAACTAGAATATATATGCCATCGTTGCGCATGCGTAGCTTTATTTCGCTGCCTGTCAAGTGTCAGTGTGAGTCGAGTTTCTCACTCGCAAATGTCGCTGTTGGATTGGAATTGCCCATCGCAAGACGATGCACAGCCAGTTGTTGGTACATAAATAATTTTAACGCGCACTTTAACCACCAATCGGCCGTAAAAAATGCTCGGTTAACCCCGAAAAGAGTAGGATAACTACTTTTAAACCCCCCACGACTCCAACCCCTGTAGGCCTAACGTCAGAATTCAGTACTGATTCAGCACCAGAAACACTCAAAATGTCACTTTTTGCGACCTAATTAACCAGAAAATTCTCTTTTCCACAGCCGACGACAGTTTCTATGCATCTTTGTCGCGGAAACGCAAAATCTCCAAGATATGGGACCCGGTGATGGGAAACGAGTGTCTCAGACGACCAGAGTCACGTGGGTGTCCAAAAATGCGCGATCGGTCGCCAGCCGGATGACATCAACCGACAGCCACACAAGGAGCAAGGAAAAGGTGACAAACGATGTATTTTACTTTACCGTTTTTTTTGAATAGATTTATCGTGGTTTAATGGACTTTGAAGCACGTGCTTGGTAAAGTTCAGCTACTGCGCACGCGCAGTCGGTTGTAGCTGTCATCATAGCATCATTGAAAATCGATTGTTTATCAACTGAGATTTGATGCTGAAATACTTTGTTTTGTGGCTGTTTATGTTTTTTATGAAAAATTTTAAGTATAATTTAATTATTTTTTTGTTTTTAATTTAAAATTTAAATTTTTTAATTAAAAAAAAAAAAAGATTTTTGGTGAGTTGATTTTGAAAAAAAAATCGAAGGTTACTTTATGTATAAAAAGAAGTGATTTTTAGCTTTATTTTTGGGATATTAATTGATTTTTTTTAAATTTATTTATTACAGTTTTTTTTTTTTTTATGAAAATAATAAATTTTTTTATTTTTTTAGATTCAACAACTAAAATGGCCAACTGCCGAATTGCAGATATAGATGCAGGTCTAACAGCTGATTTCGACGACAGTTTATCATGTTTAGGAGTCGACCCAATCATTGGAACTTACAACATGAGGTTTGTATAATCAAAAAAATTAATTAAAATATCAAGAAATTCATAAAATTTTTTTTAATTCTAGCCAAACTCTGATGACATTACCCTCAGTTGCAGTATTTAAACAAGAAATAACAGAAAACGGGTGAGGAAAATTTGGAGACGCGCGTGATTTTTCAAACGAATTCACTTTTCCATTGTAGTTAGACCCATAATTCACTTTTGTTTGAAGTTGAAGTTGTAAAATGCATTTTTTGTGATGTCATAACATTTTGCCATGGTTTGCTTGATCAACTAACAATAATTTATCGGCCTTGGCGCAAGATTTTATTATTTATTACGCATGAAGATGATGCAAATTATATGTTATTGTTGAAATGTTGTAATTTTTGGTGCTTTTGCTTATGATTAGCGAAAATTGTCATCTTACTGTGTTTTTCCTCAATTACGAGTGGAGGAAAAGCAATAGAAGTCACAAAAAATGACAGAAATTTGAATTTGGGTGTTGAAATTTGAAAAATTTAATTTTTTTATTGTAATTTTACTATTTTTTTTCCGGCAAATTTTGTGTGAAAAAGACATAATTTCACTTAAAATATTACAATGCAAAGTGATCAATGAAATATAAAAATGGTGGCTTTTTTACTTGTTTGACATTCTCGCAATTTACGAGTTTGTGTCCTCTCCTTGCTGGGATTGGCAAATAAATGTTTTAGCTCAACATGGCTTTTTAGTTCGATGCCACAGTGATGTTGAAAACAAAATTAAACAAAAAAAGTTTTTTTTCTTGTTTTAATTTCAAGAAAAACATTTTTTTTTTGCTTATTTGGGAAAATGAGAAAAATGGGAAATAAATTGTTTATTTAATTGTACACTGCAAAGACAATACACAATTTGACTTTCAACATAAGGCAACTACTTGTCCCAGTTAATATTTCCATATTTTATCCTCGTGTGTGTGAATCCTCTCTTCAAGGATTTTCAGTTTAAAGTTTAAAATTTTTTGACTAAATTTTAGGATTTTAATATTTTTGGAATTTTAATTTTTTAGAAATGAAAATCAAATAGAAAAATAGAAAAATTTAAATTTTTGTAGTTTTTGGTGCTTTACGTTAAACTTTTTTTTTTATTTTTTTTTAATAATGAATATTTTTAATGTTTTCACTAAAATTTTACAAAAACAATTCTATTTTGGTTTAAATAATTAGTAAGTTGCCTCCCGCAACCTCGACATCGATGACCGCCGACAGCTCGGGTGGAAACCACACGAACGACTCTATCGACAACCCGTAAGTTGTATGGTTACAAAACCGTCCGTTAAATTAGAAAATTTGTGTTATAAGTTATAACACAGATTTTCACTCAACCTGAGTTTCAATTTGAGATTGTAGTTACAATTTTT
>JAQFZP010003256.1:0-10762 GCA_034695745.1 Geophilus truncorum | reverse complement strand
GCTTATATTCCCGGTCTGCCTCGCTTTCGTTGAGAAATGAGCATTTGCCATGCCGTAACATTAGCATTGCATTAGCAACTTTTTTATGACAACTTTCAAATCTTTTCTAATTGATTTTTTTTTTAAAAAGTTATATTTATTTCTGTTTTAATTGATAAACAACAACTTCTTAAAAACACCTGTCGAACAGACGAACTTCCAAACATTAAAGCCACCTGGCTTAAGCAAGCGATCATAGAATAGTATGGTGTTGTAAAAGCTAGTAAATCATCGTCTGCTAGAACACTTGCTTCGTTTGTTTTCGCTGATATGTGATGAAGCATAGTGTATTTATTTAATCATTTTAGGTGACGTAGTACATTTCTGTATTCTTGTGCAGGGTCAGGTGAGACTTGAAAATCCAAAAAAGCAAATTTATTCTAATTTCAAAAATATACCGTACGGTACAAGCTTTATTTTTAAAGCACCCAATGACCCAATTTTCTTATTCTAAATCGACGCACTTGAGCAAAAATTTCGAAATCGAGACTCTAATTTCTCACTGGAATCATTTGACTTGGCCACTTAAATTTTAGTTGTGTTGTATTCTCTTTCACTATTATCAGAAGTAAATTAAGAGTTTATTTACTTCTGTCTCTGCCAAATACAGTGTGAGTCAAAATTTATTAGTTTTGAAGAACACAAAACAACAGAATTTTGACTAACTGTATATACTAGCATCACTTTTTAAGCCCCCATTCATGGAAAGTTACAGTAAATTTGTTAAAAGATGTGTTGAATTATTAATTACTTGTTCCAATTCAAATTACACGCGCCTATTATATATTTCACTAAAATTCCGTAAGATGGCGCATGCGTAACTAAGTAACGACATTAAATTAAATTTTAAATATATTTACTTTATTTATTACATTTTTGAATCTGTAAAAATCTGTTTTAACAATTAGTGGTTTTTGTTTCATTTATTTCGGTCATTTTTAACTGAATAAATGAGATAAGAATTTTGTCACGTGAGTATATGCTGTGACGCTATCGTCAACACTAAATTGGAACATGGCGGCATGTGTTTTCTTCTTTGTAAAAAAATATTTTCGTTCCATAAACTGATGCATGACTAAACCAAGGTCTGGGACATCAAATTGAAGGTGAGTTGTATCGCATAAAGTAATCTTCAATATGTAGTATTTTACAGTCGCTTTGCCTATCCCTTTTTTGATTTATTTCTAAGCTCCTTAGTCAGTATTTACTTTTATTATTCGTGATCAATTTCAACTTATCACTTTTTCATAACAGACTTACGACAATGGCGGAAAACTCAATGGAGGCAATCGAAAGCGACTTGCGAAGGATCTTAGGCGTCGGACAACGAGAGGAAGAAAGAAAACCTTCCGACGACGGCTGCTACAATCTAACGAAACTCGTTAACCAAGAGGCGGCATCTTCACACGAACCGAAAATATTGCTGCAAATTCCACCCACTTCGCGTAAATTTCAAGATCAGATATCGGCGGGAAGGAGTCATAACGATGAGGATGCCGAAAAAGAGAAAAAGAAGAAGAAAAGAAACAAGAAAATAGGAAATGCAGTGATCGAAACTGAATCGCCCAACATGGTCAAAGAAAACAAAAAGAGTAAGCGGAAAAAAACGAAATGGGAAGTTGTCGATTTGAAAACAACGTACGATGCGTCAACCCACCCCTCTCAGTCGCAGCAGAAAAAACCTTTACTAGAAACACCACCTTACCTACAAACGTTACCGTTATCAAATGAAGGTGGACAATTTTTCTTATTGATATAAATGATGATTAAATAAATTAAAAAAAAAAAAACCAAACAAAAAAACCCCCAAAAACTAACAATTCGATAAAGCATTTAAAAATTTTCCAGGTTTTTATCACAATTCCAAACCGATGCCATTTTCACAACAGAGTGGCCCACCATTACCGTTCCAGCAAATGCGACCACCGCCGGATGTTTTGGAATTTTTGGAGAAAAATTATATTCATCCATTAAAAAAAGTAATAGATTTATTGTTTTTCTTTTAATCACGATTTTAAAATAATATTTTACTTTTTCTGCAGCGTTTTAGCAAGTTTCCACGAGCCTTATTTTACTGCCGCTTGTGTGACTATCACTGTGATACCGTTACAGTTTGCGAGCGGCACATTAAAGACACTCGACATCAGCGAAATAAAGAAGTAAAGATTCGAAAACTTGACATCATTTTATTTTTATTTTTTATTTTTTTTGCTTTATTTAGAACAGGGAACTTGAGATTACATTGCACAGCTTACCTGCCCCGTACGAGCCACATTCAAAAGTTGTGGGTGACGTCATATCAAACATTGCTGAAAAATACGGCTTATCTGACAGTGATATTAAAGAGAGGGAGGATTTAGTGCAGGAATTGCGTGATTTTACACTTAGTGATTTAAATGGCTGTCAGTTACGTCTTTACGGGTCGTCGTTGAGTCGTTTCGGATTGAAGACGAGTGATGTGAACATCGATTTAGTCGTCGAAGATAATGCCAAAGCGTCTGATGTTTTGATGAACGTGTTTAAAAAACTGATGGATTGGCGTAAGTTTGTTGGACGTTAATTATCACTTTATAAATTAATTAATTTTCGTAATTTTTATTTTGCAGCTTACGCTGAAAATGTTAAGAGCGATTTCACCGCTAAGATACCTTCGATTTTATTGAAGGAGAAGAGAAGCGAACTCAGCTGCATTATCAATTTAAATAATGCTGCGGCGTACAACACAGCGAATCTTTTAAAGGAGTACGTTAGCATCGATCCTAGAATTCGAGTTATTGGAGCTGCATATTGTTGTTGGGCGAAGGTTTGTGCAATGAAATTTTCATTTTTTTTTCTGGAATTATTTCACTAAACTTTTGATTTTTATAGGCTTGTCTCATCGATAAACAATATCAAGGAACCCTGCCTTCACATTCATTCCCATTAATGGCCGTATATTTTCTTCAGCAATGCCAACCACCCGTAATTCCAGTGCTTCATGAAGTAAGTATAAGATTTTTAATTTTGAAATTTTTGGTTGGTTGTTGATAAATGTTTGATTTGTATAGATGGCGAGAAGTGAAAACGAGATTTATTTGCCAGCGTCAGAAATAGTAACTTTATTTAGATTTTTATTTTTTAATTTTTTTCTTAATTTTTGTATTTATTTGTAGGATAAAGATAAATGGACCTGCAATAACACCCAATCCATAGGCGAATTATGGATAGGATTACTTAAATTTTACGCTATTATTTTCAAGTCGAACGACAACGTTGTCTGTATTCAGCAATCGAAATTGATGAAACGAAGCGAAAGAGGTTGGAGCAGTAAGAGACTAGCCATTGAAGACCCTTTCGTCAACAAGAGAAACTTGGCACGGTCGATAAGTAGTCATTTAGTCGCCGAGTTTATCTTCGAGCGGTTCAAGATGTCCTATAAATATTTTGGTACACCTCAAACACTGTCGGGACCATTGTTTGACAAATTATTGCTCGTTGATTTGCTTCACAACGTGGAGAAAAAAGCTAAAAGTTCCTCCTTACTTCTCGACGCTTTGGAAAATTTAGCTACTAAGAACAACGATATGAGAAACGATTCAAAGCAGAACGCCGCGACCAAGGACAAGAAAAGTTTTGCTCCAGATCCGGCGATGATCGTTACGATCCCGTCGACCCAGGTGAAGAAAGAGAAGACCAAAGATTCGAAAAACGGGAAGAATTTAGCTGTGAAAGAATTGACGGAGGAAGAATCGAAATTAACTGAATTTAACTGTAACAAGGAGGAAGGGGAAAGCGATCATTCGGCCAGCACGCACGGAGATGACGAGTCGGAACAAGAATTCTGCATCATGAATTCTTTGTTGGAAGCGTTGGATGATGACTTTGAGATACGACCTGGCGAGGGAAATGAAGCAAATGCACAGTGTGATGCTCTCTCGGATGCTCATTCAGATGCAGAGGAAGAGAAAACGAGGCAAAGAAATATTTCTGAGGTTAGCGAGAACGTTGACAGTGAAGTCGACAGCGAGGATGATGAAACTGGGGAGAAAACGGCGGAAAAAGAAACAGAAAACATGTCCGCCAAAAGCTGTAACGGCGCCGACGTGACCAGGACCGTCGAAAAGAAGAAAATGCCGGCGGATCTGGAAGAGAAGTTGAAAAATTTGACTGTGGACGAACTTATGTTTAAATTTGATCAATTGATTTTTACCAATGGAAAAGTAAATTTAAGATTTGCGTTTAATTTCTTTTCTGTTTTGAAATTAAACATTTTTATTTTTAGATTCCGCCAGTGTATTGTTGCCTGTGCCAGCAAGAAGGTCACTTGAAAAATGATTGTCCCGAAGAAAAGTTACCGACTCTTATCCCTTTGCCGCCGGTCAATCCCACTTACATGGGCATTATTGATGAAATTTGTCGTGGAATTTATGGTAATTTCATTTCTGTTTACCGGTATGGAAAATTTAAATCGTCAATTTGAATTTATATTTTTTAGGTAGCAAAAATCCGAACAAAGCAGTAGTGGATAACCGGAATGCAATTTTGAATGATCTGCAGACATTTATTCAAAACATTTACCCAAGTAGTTATTGCTTATTATCGACTCAATTAAATATTACGAATATTTGGTAAAAATTTTTATTAACAGATTCAAAATTAGAGTTATTTGGCTCGTCTTGCAATGGATTTGGGTTCGCACAAAGCGATTTGGATATTTGTCTCACGTTTGAGAATAAAAATGCAGAGGTATTTGAAGCTGAATCGATTTTAAAAGGACAACTAACTTTTTTTTAATATTAGGATGTGAAATTCATCCCCATCATTGAAAACTTATCGGAGAAGTTGAAAAAGCACAAACAATTGGCGAATGTAATAGCAATTACGACAGCAAAAGTTCCAATTGTGAAGTTCACTCATCGTCCGTCGCAACTCGAAGGCGATATTAGTTTGTATAATACATTGGTAAGTAGAAATTTATAATAAAAACACGATTTTCGCGTAATTAAAAACGTGGTTTTCTTTGTTGCAGGCACAGCACAACACCAGAATGCTCAATATGTACTCCGAAATTGATATTCGTGTCAAGATATTGGGATATGTTATGAAGGTTTTCGCAAAAGTAAAGAGAACATCTTTAAAAAAAAAATTATTTTTTATTTTTTAATTTTATTCTATTATATTGTTCGTCAGATATGCAATATTGGAGATGCCTCGCGAGGTAGTTTGTCATCGTACGCTTACATATTGATGGTGATATATTTCCTCCAGCACAGAAACCCTCCGGTTATTCCGGTTTTGCAAGAAGTAAATAATAAGTTTAGTCATTGCAAGCTCTTATTACAAGTTTAAAATTTCAATAGCTATACGACAAAAATGGAAAACAACCTGAAAGAATCGTCGATGGATGGAATGCATGGTTTTATGATGATTTTAAGTCATTGTCTGAAGTTTGGCCACATGTCGGGAAAAACAAGGAAACAGTTGCGGAATTGTGGTTGGGATTGTTACGTTTTTACACCGAAGAATTTCGATTTCAAGAGCAGGTGGTGTCTATTCGACAATTCAAGCCACTAACACGATTCGAAAAATTGTGGAATTCGAAGTGTATTGCTATAGAAGGTAGAACACATTTCAAAAAAAATTGAAACTAAATATCTGAAAAACAATTATTTTTTTCTCTAGATCCGTTTGATTTATCCCACAACCTTGGTGCTGGAGTATCCAGCAAGAGTAAGTTTGTTAGAAATGAATGTCTAGTTGCTTATTAAATGAAAAACTTGATTTTAGTGAATATTTACATCATGAAAGCTCTCATTCGAAGTCGCGCATTGTTTGGTATTCCACGTGAACATTACGATTCAAGTCCAAGTGTAATTTCGAAATTAAAAAAAAAAAAAATAATAATAATAATAATAATAATAAACTACAAACTAATAACAAACTAACCTTTTCAGGTATTATATCAAGTTTTATTCAATACGAATAACATGGCTGACGGTTTCCCACCGAATGATAGAGGTTGCCGACTGTGCGGGAAAATTGGGCACGTGATAAAGCATTGTCCTCGAAGACGAGGCAACAGGAATCGTGACAAAGGGATGCACGAAATGGAAGCTAACAGAGAAAGAGAGATAAACGATCGTCGAAACAGAGGTTGATTAATCTAAAAATTTAAAATTTGATTTATTTTTAACCTGTTGTGTTCAATTTAGATGCATTCAATCGTAATCGGCAACAAATGGGTCCTGGCAATAACTTAAGGCCGGTTGGAGTGCAGAAAGACATACAAAACATGCACTTGGGCATGGTACCGCCGCACATGATGCCCTTGCATCCTCAGATCCACAACCAAAACATGCGCACTATGATGCCGGTTAGGACGATGGGAATGGTGAACAACATGCGACAACCGGGACCGGGACCGGGACCTTCCAATTCAGGGCACAAAGGCTTCTGTCAGCACAACGATCGCCAAGCGCTGCAACACCTCGAAAAGATATCGCATAAACTGTGCGAAGTTCATGGGAGCGGGCGAAAAGGACCATTGCTGCAAACGCCGCCATCGAGAACCATGGTTCATCCCGGCATGATGCAGCAGAATCAAAACGATCAAATGATGAAGAAACCGGGCGGAAAACTCGTGGGACTGTCGAGAGAAAAGGGACTGCAACAGCAGCGGGATTACGAAGGAACTCAGTGTCAAAGATCGACCAGTTGCGTCGTGCAGCAGCAATCGCAGTCGATGGCACCATTCACAGATATCCCGCCCAACAAGAGCAAGAGCTCCGATTCGGCCACCATGGTGGGTCACTTGGGAATGAAGAATTTGACCGCAGAAAGCTTAGAGTTGTCAATGACAAGATCCCGCGAGCGAATGGTCGGGTACCCGTTACACGTGATGCGACCCCCAGCAGTGCAAGCGCCACCTGGATTTCAAAATCTGAACGTTAATTTTCGAATGTCACACGAAGCGCAGTTAATCCGCGGACCTCTGCCCACTCAAGAAACGCAGCAAATGCACTCTGGGATTCCGCCAATGCAGCAATCCGCATTTCAGCAGAACGCGTTTATGGCTTCACCACCACCACCACCACCACCACCTCATCACGTCGGTTATTATTCAAACGAAAGCGCGAAGCATCATCAGAATTCACAGGCACCTCCATTTTGTCAGTTTTCTCCCATGAGTTATCCCTTGAATTTAGTTCCGCTCTTGCCCGCACAACCATCTACATCAGCAGTCAACAGGCTTGGTAGTCAACACCAGAATAACAGTGCATTCCCTCAGCCAAACAGCGCTCCATCTTCGAGTTCGTCTTCGGTGATCCCGAGGAATAGTCAAGATGATGTCGCGAAAGACCCAATTTGTTTCTTGGGTTAGAGAAGTTTAAAGTCGTAGTCATGTGAAAACACTAAAAATATATAATTGTTTTGTTTTGTTTTCAAGTGACAAGTCTTTAAAAAAAAGTTTTTATTATTATTTTATTCAAAATTTTTATGGTATATATATTTTTTTCTGTTCAGGAGAGAGACTACCAACTAATCGAGCGAAAGAAGAAATGGAGAATCCCAATCTGAACATAGGAAAGAAAACATCTCTAAATTTTATAAAGAAAAACGATTACAAAACGGAGTAATGGGTTATTTTACTTTAATCTGAATCTTTTTGTTTTTAATTTCTAATTTTTTTATTTTTTTTAATTTATATTTTTTTATAAAACGAGGTTGCAATTAAGCGGCCTATTTATTTTATTTTGTTTACATTTTTTTTTTTTTTTTTTTTTTGTTAGTTTTATTATTATTTTTTATTATTTTTTAAAAACAAAGTTGACAATTATTATTATTTCAAGTGAAAGTAAAGTGGATTTGTATTTTTTAAGTTAACGATTTATAATGGACGATACCGAATTTTTAGATACTGTGCCTGAAATTAAGATGACATATTCTGCAAACGTCTTGGACTTTGAGTTTTTTCTTATTTTCTTTATATTTTTTTTTCAAATTTGTTTGTTAATAATTATTACGATGATTGCTACATGTTAAAAATAAGTGTAGCGAGTTTTATTCTCACATTTAGGTATTCATCTCGGTATTAAAAAAAATTAGAATAATTTTTTACAACAATTTTCCTCACTTTGTGAAATTTTTTTTAATCACAGTCATATGTATTTGTTAATTTTATCGTAAGTTTTTCTTTTGATTATTTTGATTTGATTAAAATTAAAAAGAATCGTATTTCTAATTATTTATTTACGTTTATTTTACTAAACAATAAACGAATTAAAGCTTTCGTAGTAAATGAGAAATGGGAAGTATTGTTAAGTTTTACCACCAGATGGCGAAAGAGACGCGGTCAGAAAAACCGCGTGAATTTATCTCGTGCTTCGCCATCACGAACAACACGCTGCTTTAACGCTCGTATGGGGATTAAAGATGCAGGTTTTGGAATTTGTAGAACAACAAACAACGAGGGTATTATTTAATCTACGAACACAAATGATTTGTTTATACCTAAATTACTTTAATTCTTTCTAGATCTTCTACGGTCGTTGCAGGCGTGCCTTACTATGTTTGTGGTTTTGTCAACCAGTAATTGTAGTTTCCCTAATCATTCTGTTAAATTTAAATTTTGTATACCCTCTGAAATGGCTAGGTAAGAATTTCTAATTTTATTGAAACTTATCACTGATGAATAATAACATATTTCAGGTTCTTGCGCTCGATTGGTTTCGTTTGATGCGCTTATAGTTGATTTTATTTTATCCTGTTGCATAGTAATTCTGTCTCTGATGCACATTTGTAACATTACTGGTGGGTATTTTAAAATTTCACGTATATAATCATAATTTATTAATTTTACGTTTTTGAATATAGTTCGGCAAAATCCAACGTCAACGCAATGGTCTCGTTATTGGAAGATTTTAAAACCTCAAAACTTTTGCCAAATTCTATTATTTTCCATTATCTGTGCCACAAGTGTTAAATTTTATCTCGGTTTGGTCGAAAACTTTGAACCAATTTTATTTTCTTCAATTGATGAGTATAAAACACCAATTTGTGGTAACGACTTCAATTAAAAACATTTGATCATTACAGAACACCGTGTTTGAACGAAAGTTATTTATTTTGCATCTACAACGCCTTTCTCGTCGGCTTCTGGCACGGGGTGATGTACTTTGATGGAAACAAATTTCTCATAATATTCCCCGTTATCCAGCAAACCAAAACTGCACGCATCAACGAAGCGTTTTTTCGACTTCTTCGCAGCAGTTTTACTGAATCCTTTCATAAGATGAAATGGTTTACGTTACTTTACGTTTTTTTAAGTACGAACTTATTTTTAAAATTGTTGTATAAATTTTATTAATAAATTTACTTTGATTCCAGTTGGACAGCCAATTAAAAATTTCTTTCTCGGTCAACCAGCAATGTATCCGTGCTGCGAACCGATAGAGTTGACTACGTATTCGGGAATTCTAAATATTAGATTATTCTGGATGGCTTGGGTCACCACATCAATTACCTATTTTAACTGCCAGTTTCTACTTCTGATGTTCAATGTGTATTTAACTGAGGTATCATCGTTAGCAAGGAAAATACAGTATAAATTTATTTTGAATTTTTTTTTTTTTTTGTTTTTTTTTAAGAGATATATTTTTCCATTGACACGCAATGCGGATAACACCAATACGATGTTATTACATGAAGCACTCACAGTTATCCATATACCATTAATTAGTTATTTAGCCGCATTGGATTTTTATCTTTTATCGCAAGAAAAAAATACAGTGAGAAGTCAACAACTTTTTTCACTAAGTATTCCAGGTAATCATCCGCATAACTGGAATTTACTTTCGAAACCTTGTTTAAATTTATTGGAAAACTTCCAACAACGACTCTCTTGGAAGGAAGAAAAAGTGAAAAAACCAGTTCCACAACCAGGTATTTTTTGTCATTTTAATACAGAATTTTATTTTTAAATGTCAATTTTTTTTTTAGTGCTCAATATTGCCTATGATCCTGTTAGAAGCCGTATAATTCAAATTAGACTCTGGATTCAAAGGAAATGGAAAGATACACGAGAAAAGTCGAAAATTAATGTAGTTTTGAATTTCTTTGTCACCGATATGCCTGATAAAATTCCCCGAAATGTGTTTGCGGACAGCCAACCATACATTTGGCTAATTGAAGGTAAAAATTGAATAAATTGGAAAGTTTTAATTTATTTTATTTTAATTTAATTTTGCTGTAGGAGTATCCTTTGCATTGATAGCAGCTGTAAAGAAAAATAAATATGGAGTAGTTCAGAAAGACTTTGCTGCTATTATTTCAGCTGTAATGAATGTAGATCACGTAAGTTTTTCAATGTAAAAATAAAAATGACAATTTATAAATATATGTATATATTTTTTTCCTTTTGAACTTAGGCATTCAGTCGATGCATTCGTTCTATGCCAGCCACTAAATGCTATAATCCACAAATCCAACGGGATTTTAAACTGAGAAAGTGCTTCGAAGATGTGATGAACATGTCGCTGAATCGTTTAGCATGGGAATTTAAAAATAATATAGAGTAAATAGTCCTTTCTAACACCAAAAAAGTAATAGAAACTTATATTATTTTATTTTTACAGATTTATTCAATTATCCCCGGAATTCAAGCGGCGTTTAAGGGCTCGAGCTGACTACATGTAGAAGGACATGCAAGAGCAAGAAAAAATAATGGTGCGTGGTAATGCAATTT
>JAQFZP010003255.1:0-10762 GCA_034695745.1 Geophilus truncorum | reverse complement strand
TACACTCAATCTGTTTACAGTTTATTAAAAAATGGTTATGTTTTAAGAAACTGCTCATGTACTAAAATGTGTACAACATATACAAAAAAGTTTTATGCTTCTGTAAAATGGATTGATAACAAATCAACTGGAATTGACTTGCAACTGGATAGTGACATCATTCGATCTGTTACTCAATATTACCAATATTCTTTTGTTTCACTACTCTGCGATATTGGTGGCATTTTAGGACTATATTTTGGAATGTCTTGCTTAAGTATATTTGAAATTGCTTTCTATTATGGGTGGATTTTACGAGTCAAGTCACCCAATGCAAAATCGAAGAAAATTATCAATAATTTAATAACAACTAATAAAACAAAAGAAAAGAAAAAATCTTATTTGCATTATGGCATTGTTGCAATTCTTGTTTTGACATTAGTAGTGTACATTGTTTTTAGAGTTGAAACATACTATAATTATCCACTCATGATGTCTATCGATGTGGCAGTTGATGATATTGTTAAAATGCCTAATGTCATAACATGTCAAGAAGCATCAATGGTGCAGATGTTGATGACTAAAGCGAGAGCAGAAACTAATTGCAGTAATTTAGACTGGTTACATATACTTGACAAGCCTGAAATTGTTGATTCTGATTGGCTGTGGAAAATATCATCGAAATTTAGTTCAGATTTTCGAACGTGCGAACACCAACAAGTAAGATTGAGAGATTAAATTATTTATTTTACTATTTGACTTTTCTTAAAAGTGCCAAAATTCTAGAATGAGGATTATTTGTAATATTTGGTTAAACTTTAATTGCAGTTAGAATGTAAAGAGTTAGGGTGCAACAGGACAGTGAAACCTTTTCTGACACCCTATGGAAACTGTACACAATGGTCGTCAGGTATCAAAAACTAGAAACTAGAAATCAAATAAAATAAAATAAAATAAAATAAAATAAAATAAAATAAAATAAATAAAACTTATAAAAGAACCCACTAATAAAGGTCCAAAAAATTAGAAAGTTATGGAAATTATAAAATTATGCTTGCTGCTCATAGGTAAATTTTGAGGTAATACCTCAAAATTTATCTATGAGCAGGGATACCTCAGAGGTATCCCGGTAGGCCTATTCATTATTGATGTGAAATCTTTGTTTTGTTACAATAAAAAGGTTAAAAATTTTTGGTTAATTAAACATTCAATTTTTTTGTTAAATAAAATTTGGTTTCATACTAGAAGTAACAAAAATACACAAATACAAATTGTTTTCAATTGACTTAGATATTATACAGTATTATAAAATTTAAAAAATTTATACTTCCTCTGTCTTAAAATAAACGCAACTTTTCACTTTTTTTTGTCCGAAAATAAGTGCAACAAATTGAAATTATCAATGAAAAGTGCCTTATTTTTACATTTACGCAGACTAGAGCTGTTCTACATTTCAGAATATGCTTACACCTTACACTTTACACCTTACACTTTACACTCACAGGTAAAAACCAAAATGTTGCGTTTTTTTCGGACAGAGAGAGTAATTTTTAATTAAGATAATTAAAACTTGTGCAATGGTATCATACGAAAACTTTAAATATTATTGAAGAAATGTAGTTCTTGTATTTATATTTTAAATCTATTTTATAACATCAATTACTTAACATTGTTGCAGCTCCAACCACATATTACCCTAACAACTTTAAGTATGAAATGCATTTTGGCGTTCGTACTTTGATAAAACCTTGTCCACCCGAACAAAAAGTACTAAATAAAATATTTTAACATCTAAGGAAAATATTTTTTTATAGTGGTGTTATTCAATATTTCAGCTGATTGCCTTCATTATGTTGACAAATAAACCTTTCGAATTAACCAAGATTATGATATTCTCTGAAAATTTTAATACTAAAGTTGTTTTTCATCGACAAACTGTGAGTAATACTAAAAAGTTAAACATTTTCAATTAATTTTTTACTTAAAACTCATTTTGTTATCTATTTATGATCAACTTTTTAAAATTTAAATAAATTTTATCCCATCAAATTTTATTTAGAATGGTACAATCACATGCACTTGCACTTTATACAGTTCTTTAAATTTTTGATATTTGAACAGTTTCAGAGAATCAATTCTCCAACAAATCCTTGTGTGTCGAGTGAGAGCGTACAACAAACCCAAGAACAATGCTTTATAAAAAGTCTTCAGAAAAAATCATTTGACTGCAGGTTAAAATTTTCATTTCATAGTAAAAAAAATAAACATTTAATAAAATCAGACAAATTTTAGATTGCCCTTCATGACAAAGAATGACACTTTGCCATCATGCAACACATTTAATTCGGCAAAAAAAACTAGAACCATGTATTGGAAATCAGTTTTCGAGACCCATTCGAACCAATTTTGTCAACATCATCGCCAATGTGAAGAAACAATCTTCATTCCCCAAGTTTTGTGGGAGTTGAAAACTCAAGCACATATTGTGTTTGAAATTAATACAAATTTGCGTGAGCAGTTCACTGAAAGTTTTGCTTTTGATTTGGTTAAATTATTTTGCGACATTGGTTCTCTTTGTAGCATTAATTTAGGGTTGTCAGTTATTATTGTGGTAACAGTTGTTTAGAAATAATAAGCATAAATTTCAAAAAGTAATATTTTTGTAAACAAAATAATTATGTCTATCATAATGTCACCTTGATGCATTTTAAAATATGTAAAAGTTCTGTATCATATTCGATACAATGTTTTCTGGTACAATTAGCACCATGTCTTAAGATAATTTGTAACTTCAGCTTTGAATTTCATGTAATTTCTTCTTTTATTATCAGTTGTAAATAAAAACAGTCAAACTATATGTGATATCCGGTCACGTTTTTATCTTGCTTTTAAAGATTTTCCGTGTCGGATAAATCAAAGATTGATAGACAAGATTTACAAATTTTCAGATTTTTGTAAAGATTTAGGATTTTCATAGAATTTTAGAGATTTGTAGAGAAGATTTATAGAGAATTATAGTATAATTTGTTATCAGTCTAATGATTCAACCAACTTGGATGAATTGCCATCACTGTGAATCCAGATGTCTAAAATTGGCTTCAAGTCAGATGTGAGACTAAATATTAGATGTATACTTTTATTAATCTCAGGTGATTCTTATTTTTACTAGAATGAATTTTTGTGTTGTGAATAAAATACAATTTAGAATGCTATTTTTACATATAGGTGATATGTGCGAAAAGAATATGATTTATAAACCACAAAGAATATCATAGAATTTTATAAACATTTGTTTCGTCCAGCAACATTTGAGTATTTAGTAGTTCAGTGGGTCATTTCGTCTTTAAACGCAATTAAAAAATAATCTACAATTTGCAAAACATTTTCGCAAAGAAATATCAATTTATAAAACATTTACTAATTGTGCACATAATTTCACAAATTTTACTACAGTACTGATTTTACTTCGTCCTTATAAATAAATAGAAATAATGGTTCCATCTTCTTTATTTTGTCGCTAAATGGCGTTAATGGTGCAAATGATAATACACAGACGTTTTCATTGAGTTCTGTTGGTTCTAACAGAACTCAATGGTCAAAGTGGCTCCAACGTTTGTTTCTGACATGTTTAGTGTTTCGTGGATGGAAATTCGAGTGATTACAAGTTACAACTTTGTTTATGCACGGCACTGACTTGTGAGTGTGATTTACATTTGTTGCTGTTTCGTTTTTGTGTTTCCTCATTTGGAATTTTTTCGATCACGATGCAGAGACATTATTGGTTTTATTTTCAAGAAATTGTACCCTTTGACTTTTCCTCAACTTAGTTAGTAAGTAAGAATATGTGCATAAAATACGTGATACTAGATACATAAAATTGAATTTTTTGTGTAGTACTGAATAACCACAACATCACTTAATTTCTATCACCTCGTTTACAATTTTTCACATTTTTAAACAGTGTTGAATTAATCATTTGTATGACAGGAAAAAGAGACAACCCTAAAGTAATTCCACACAAAGACCCAACATCACATAACAATTTAACCAAACTGAAAACCAAATTCTCAGTAAACACTTGGCGCATGTTTGTATCGACAGTAAAAGTTACAATTGGTGCCATTTGCAACACGGCCATAACTTCGTGTATGAAAATGGTTTCTTCGCATTGTTGCCGACAGTGACAAAATTTATCGGAATTCAGTCTAAAGGCAATTTTCAGGTATTCGTGTTGCGTTCTTCTTGCAGTTGCTGGCGAAATGCAAAGTGGTAAACTCGTGTTGTCGGTCATGAAAGGCAACCTGCATTTCAGTGACGCTTGATTTAGTCTTTCCATTAAGCAATTCTGTCTACATCTGAGAAATTTATCAGGTGTCGTACAAGGTTTTTTCGGAGTGTTTACTCTGTGAAACTATGTAAAAAGAAAATATAATGGCAGGGAAAGTAGGTGATCTGATGATGCTTACTGTTTGCTTGTAAATGTTTACTCTTGTTTGGACAGTCTTGAAGAGGAAAAGTAGATTGTTTATTTCAAATGGTTTATCTGTTGTCGTGATTATTGCAGGCATCTGAAACGATAATTATCAAACTTAATTTACTTTTATATTTAATTTACACAATATTTTTTAGAGTAAATAGATGCGTTCAAAGCAAAAATGATTTGTCACAATTGTGATTTGGCATAAAATAATGACAGGCGATGTGATCTGTTAAAACCCACACTTGACCTTTACTCAATCTTCTACTGCTGGTTTGGGATGATTATACACAGTTTGAGTTGAATTGACTTAAATAAATCTAGGAAAAACTAAATCTAAATTTAAACAAAGAAAAATAGTCCAAGAAGAGAGGTAAAAGACTTCCTTTTAAGGGCTGCTAAAAAGGTAAAAGAAAGGGATGATACAATTTTTCATTGATATGATGAAAAAAAGGATAAAACTATTAATAAAAAAAAGTGGGTAAAGGCTATTGATAATATAAAAAACTAAAATTGTAAAGAAAAATAAAGTAAGAATGAGGGATAAGAAGGATGATGACAAGGGATACTGTGAAGATTATCCAAGATCTCTAAAGGGTTGACAGCAAGTCACAGATTTTTACAAATTCGATACAATTAGGTTAAAATCAAAATCTGCTTTTGATGTTGAATAGCCTTAATTAAAAATTATTAAGAATTCCACTAAACATTTATTAATTTACTACAATAATCGAGAGAATCAGACTGATAGGTATTTATTGAACGCGTGCTTATGTGTAAAAATAGCAAATATTTTAAAGTGTACCTTATCTAAACAACTTGTTTGGTGGGTATGGGAGTAATAAAATTGAAATGCGTTTCGATTAGGTACATATTGTCGAGGTACTAAAAGTAAAATAAGCAATTAATTTACAGAAATTTTGACAACAACCATTTTATACCTGACGACATTTGAGTACAGTTTCCAAATGGTGTTAAAATAGGCTTGAAAATCGTTACACATTCAGTAGCTTTGCACGAAAGCTTTACAAATGCACATTTAATCAATTATAATTGTACAAAAGATAGTTACTTACCGGATTAATACTAAAAAGGACTCTGTCGTGGATAATATTCGAAGTAAGTTGCCATAACGATTCAGCATTTACTAAGTAATGATCTTGGAGCAGGTCAAACATATCTGAATCGCTGCAAGAGTATTTTCCTTTACTCAATAACAAGTTTTTAAGGTCATAGTAACCTCCGCCGTATGCGCACACGACGACGTTGGGCATTTCTATTATTTTATCATTTAAAACATCAATGCTTGTAACAATTGGGTAACTGAAATAGGTTTTAATCCGAAATGACGTATGTAAAATTGAAGTTAACACAAGAGTCGCAATTATCAGTCGATGTAAAAGCGTTTTTCTCTTTATCTCTGCTTCCGGTAGCAGAGCCCAGACTTTCGTGTTTAATTTTTTTATCTTGTGTGACTTTCTTGTCAATATAGATCCGTAATACATAATAATTTCGAAAAGAGTGAGACAAGACGCTCCGAAATAAAGTCCCAAAATGCCACCGATGTCGCAGAGCAGAGACACGAAATCGTATGTGTAGTATTGAAAAGTGGTGCGAATGATGTTGCTGTCCAGTTTGAGTTCGAGGTCACTTTTAGTATTATCAATCCATTTAATATTGGCGTAAGATTTTTTTTCGTATATTGTACACAATTTCGGACAAGTGCAGTTTCTAACTGTGAAACCACTGTCGCTTTGGTCGCTTAATTTACCGATAAAAGAACTTATTTGTGTACTCGTGTTGCATGGTTCGTAGTTTTTGAATACAGAAAAAGGCAGTCTTTAAAAATAGTTTACAGTTAATGCACAGGTCATTGTTATTTCTACCGCCAGACGGTGAATTTAGCAACTGGACTATTTCCACCGACTATTTTTTTATCGCAAGCAACGAATGCCAGTGTTTCGAACGGGTATGGCGCGTCGGGATTCGAGTTTAGCTTCAATTCGAACCGATTTTGTCAGTATCAGAAAGTATCTGAAAGACCCTTCAAAAAAATAGTTTACACATTTTAAATTCAAATTCTAAATTTGTGTTATGAGTTTGAATTTAAATTGTTTTGTGGACCAATTTTCTCGGCAATTTCTGCACAATGCTTATAAAAGCAGGACACAGCAATTGCCCAAAAAATTGTCAAAAAATGTTATTAATATACTTTTATAAACTTTTTGTGTTGACCCACTGATTTTGGGTGGAATTTCAGTTGGCTCAAGATTTGACTAGATTCGAACTCGATTCAATGCCATATGACGACGATGGCAGTGACGGTGCGACAACACGAACGCCTTTGAGGTTGGACGCATTGTTCAGTAAAAATTGTCAGTGGAAATATCTCAGGGGCTAAATTCACCACCTGGCGGTGGAAATAGATATTCCGTTATACTTATTTAGTAATATATTAGAGAGTTAGAAAATTTTGTTATGAACATAAGTGAAGTTTCCGAGTTACAAAGATAAGATTAAGGAGAATCAGGCAACTGCTCTGGTATTAACATGAAAGATTAACTTTAAGAGCTTGCTAACTTAGAATCTGACCTTGACAAATGTTGTAAAAGCATTACCATTGAATGTTTTATCTTATAAAAGCTGCAGATATTAAGATATGCCATACCTCGTTATACGACTGCTTTTTATTTGGCGTTTCGCTATAACGGCCAATTTCTTCACAACCATATGAAATAAGTTGTACAAAGGTTAAACTCGGTCATTTAGAAATACAAATGCTAAAGCAATCTTGGAGTATATGCAGTAGTCATTAACTCTTAAGTTAGTTAACACCTTAGCACCTTTCTGATGTTCTTAATTTATTTTGGATGATTTGTTTTGCAGCTTGTTAGAAAAGCATAGATTTTGTTTTGGTTGATGTTCCAATCATTTCATTGTAAAAAGTCGTTAACTGATGGTATTCGCATTTATGTTGTATTACAATTTCATAACTCGGCCACAAAATTAATGAAGAAACAATAAACAGCGTTGCAAACTTCATATTTCTAAACTTGGTGACAAAATCTTTTTCTAACTTTCTATTACTTCACCTGCAGTTGAGATTTAGCTCCTTAACAATGCAATCAAATAAGCACTTTTCAATTACTTTTTCATTGTTGATGCATGGTGAATCCAGAGTATTTAATAATTGATACTGTAATAACAAAATGGTTACTTGAGGTATATTCAACATTTATTTTTTGGGTCTTACTTTAGAAATAGCAAGTACTAATTCAGTTTGAAAAAATAACTTTGTATTGTACCACGAATCTTCAGAATTGTAATATGGATGACTTTCGAAAACCTTTATTGCTACCTATAACAGATGTAATTTTTCTGAAGTTAGCGAGTAGTGTAATTAGTAATCACTAATTAAGAAGTTGTTTTACTTTGTAAGCTTTATGACCCTGAGGACATGATACAACTGGAATTTTAATTTTGAGTATAATTTTTTTGTCAATATTGAGTGTTGTTTTCTCATCTTTGGTAAAACAAAATTTATTTAAATTTATATATAAATATAAAAGTCATTCTAAAATATAAAAGTGTAATTTAGATACTTTTTGTCTCAAAATTTGTCCCTATTTAGTAACCTTTTAGGAATACTATTTTACTCATTCTCTAAACACTTTTGTTACCTACTTTAACATTGATATGATATTTATTAGTAGTCGCGATATAAAACAATATATCGCAATATTACACAGAACACAGCCTTAGTATACAGATTTTAAGATATAAAATTTACTTATATACGGTACCTAATTTACAACTTTATTTATTAGAGTGTCAATAAACACAGTCACCATAATGATATCTTTTCCCAGGCATCACAAGTGATGTTCCTTCAGTCACGTTTAATGCAATTAATTCTTTCTTGCCCTAATAATAAGAAATGACAGTACAACAGTCTTAAAATCAATAATTAATTCTCACCTGGATAAAATAAGCTTCGGATACAAAACTGGTATTTCCTTTCAATTTCCAATAAGTTGCGAAATCTGGAATATAACGCATGGTCGTTTTGTAATCAAACTGACAGCCGTAACTTTGCTTTGGTATCAGAGCAATTAACGCAATTTCAAGTTCCGGTGAATAAAATGGATATATTTCAATTGATGGAAATAAATTTTCGGTGTTTTCTTCAAAGTGGACATCAGCAGTGATTGGCCCACTTGCGAAATAATTGATTCTTTCGCAGATTTGATAGGTGCAAGCCAATGAATTCAGCAATACCAAAAACAACTGTACGAATCGAATTAATTTCGTGTTTTTAAACATTTTTTCCATGCCACAGATGAGGTTTGGCTTGTTCTTAATTTCGAAAATGGAATTTTTGATTGCTTTGCGCAATAACAATTTTCTTAAATGGTTATCTGCCATTTGAGATGTCGGAAACTGCAAATAATGTTAATGGTTGACTGAATTGAGCAAAAATGAGAAACTGTTTACAATTTGCTATTGGATACATCAATTTTTACATAATTAATAATTCATAAATTTAAGTAAACATTTAACTTTCAGTTTCTAGTTTTTCAAATATTTGTAAGTTTGTCACATTCAATTTCACTAGCATTGATTCTATTTAAATTAATATACCAGAAGATACACAAAAAAAGCAATTTCAAACTGAATGTATCTCATACCATATAATCAGTCACTAAATTCATTTTTCGAAAACACAATTCTCAGAAATAAAAATGTATTTTCTAAGGTAATATTAGAAAATACATTGCATGAACACACACAATTGCATAGTAGTTTGAAACATTTTATACACGACTATATATTATCAATATTTTCATTTAGTCAGTTGACTTGGAATTATATGTTAAAATTATAACTTAATGAATGATTCTATCAATAATTAAATATAGAAAGGGCTTATTCATCCCCGTTAATCGGACACATTTGTCACATATTAAAAATCGTCGGGTGAATAAGCACTCATTTTCTTTTAAAAATTGTTTTAGCTACACTTGAAAGCCAACGAATTAATATATTAATAAATTTTTTAAAGTTAAAATTGTTACTATTTAAAAATTTAAAAATTGAAGTGTCATGTGACTGTATTTGATTGCACTTAACCAAATTTTTGATCTTGGAAAAGATATTTGTAAATTGATTTGATTTTTCAGTGAAAATAGTGACACCGGATAATGAAATAACAAAAACTGCTCCTAAATTTCCCTCTATGTAAACTTGCATTCATTGCCACCAGATGCCGCAGCAATGTTCTTTTAACCTGCATCCGAGGCTACGCCTTATGTGATGACGTAATCACAACAACATGTGGTTTTAAACTCTCGGGATCGAGTTGTAGTTTCATATGGAATTGTGAATTAAAAACGATCTTAATAGAGTGAATATACGGTAAAACTGTTTTATAAACGCTTTGCAAACTCTTCTAACAAATTATGTTCGATTCAGATACAGTATTTAGATGGTCTTGCGTTTATCCTAAAATCTAAACATCTGTCAGGAGAACATTTATTACAAGATGTAGGTGACTATGAATGGTGACTATTTTTTTCTCACATTTTCAATTTATTTACTTATTTGGTTTAAGATCGAAAAGGAGAAGAATGGTTGGCCTACACGTGGGTTCTGGTCCACATTATCGAGCCCACAACCATCAACGAACGCCAGAACGCCGTCCCACGTGACTTTGGTCCAAGCTAACAATCCAGATGTCGATAAATTGTGGTATTCGATCACTAGTAAGTCAGCATTAATTTTTTTTTTTTTTTTTGAAATTTATTTAGAAAATTCAAAATTTTATTTCTTACATGCAATTTATGAAACGAATTATAAAAATTATAATTTAGGGGTAGGCAATTTTTTTCGTCAAGTAATTACAAGTGTTTACTGCATATTTGACATATTTTGGCAGCATATACTTACATATGCATAACACTCAATTATTTTACATATAAATCCAGGCTCCAGTGATAATTTTATCTACTTTAGAAATTTTGTCTTTAATTTTTTTCTTGACAATTGAGAAGCCCATCTGCACCTGGTGTTAAAATTTGGAATTTAACTACGGTACCAATGAAAGATCGTAAAAAAAAGACTGTGACCAAAATGTTGCAATTTTTATAAAACCTAAAATAAAGTCAAGTGCCAAATCCGAAAAAAAACATAATACAAAGTCACAATCAATAAAGTTTACTACATCTTTTTTGTAGAATGAGTGTAAATATTTAACTTTACATCTAAAAAAAAATGTGTTTAACCATTATACACTAATTAAATGTGTAT
>JAQFZP010003254.1:0-10763 GCA_034695745.1 Geophilus truncorum | reverse complement strand
CCCTGACAATGCCCATGCTCGATGTAGTTGCACGAGACGCTCCAATAATTAATGTCCTCTGTCGACAGATATTATAACTAATTCTAATTCTCCACTTACAAGTTGCAATCCCGTAATTTATTCGATTACGGCATTTCGTTACGTAACAGTTATTTTCACAATTTAAAAGAAAAAAAGTCATTATGAAACACAGAACGTATCATGTGTAAATGAACCATTGGAATAAAAATAAACATTGCTACATTAAACTCTTTCTTTTAATTTTTTATACATTATGTACACAAGAGTTACATCAAAAGTCAGCATTTATGCTTATTACAAAATTAACTGCAGTAAACCGCAACAAACTCGTTACTATAGATCAATATGTAACACATTTTTAATATAAAAATGAATAAAGAAAAGTACAACTGCAAAAAAATTCCAAAATTCAAATGAAAAACTAGAAAAAACTTTTTAAAAAATCTGATTGGAAGCTCCCTCGAGTGACTAGCAGGCAAACTTCTGCAAGTGAACGTTCAGCGCGTCTATCTCGATGAGTAAACGACGCAAATGCGACGGCTCGTTTACTCCGCACGACGACAGATCGCTTTCTCGCAGACAAACCACATCTGATAACTGTGAGTGACCTGCCTGATTTAACGGCTCGGTATACATGGGCAAACCTAAAGAGAGCAGCCAAGCTGGTAACGACGAGTAATTCGTTTCGTACATCGAACACGCGTCGGCCAAAAAATCGTTAGGCACCTGAAAAGCCGAAAATAAAAATTAATTCGCAAAAACCAAACAAAACTATCTCTCGGTTTTCTTACCCCTTGCCTTCCTCGCTGTTGCAACTGTTGCAGACGAATGCAGTCCAAACAGTTGGCAATTTCCTTAACATCGTGTTTCACTTCTTCTGCGTACCTTTGGACTAAAGCTGCGGGAATTCCGCAAAAACCCGTCTAAATAAAACATAAAAACAAAATCAGCTTTAATATCAATCAGTGCTGGATTTCCCACAAGACCAATTGTGCATTGAGTCATGGACGAATGAATAACAGTTGGAAGTCAACTTCCCAGCAAAGCTTTCCAAACTTCCGTGTTTTCAACGCACAATTTAAAAATATCAACAAATTTCAGGAAATTTTAAAATTCCACCAACTTCAAATTCCTTACTTTGTCAGTGTATGGTTCGAGCGTTAAATCGATGCAGTCGTCGATCAGTTTCCTCACCAAAATCACTTGCAAGTTCTCGGCTTCGGCAGTTGGCGCTTTCGCTTTAACGGACGGTTCCTTTAGCAAACCCTGTGATATAATCAATTTTTTAAAATTTAAATCACTTTGTTAGAAAAAGCGTGCAAATCGAGTCACCCGTATCGTACCGTACCTTCTTACTGGCGTCGTGCGTACTTTTACCAAGTCGCAGTTTCCTCGGTAAAGTCGAGCACTTATGTGGCAGTTGTGCGAGCGAGTTTCGATGATTCGCCTCTCCTTTGCTCTTGGTTGGCAACACGAGATTCGTCTTGTCCAAGCTTCGAGAACGCGGATTCGTATTCGCCGTCGGTTCTCTTCGTATCACAGAATTAGAGTTCGCTCCCTGGGTTTCGGGCGGCGACGGGCGCGACTTCAAGCCCAGATCGCAGTCGTCCACGGACCTCATTTCGACCACACACTTGTTAATCTCCACGTCGGTCGTTGCAGCGGGTAAAATATTAGGCTGAAAATCATGTTTGGGGATAGCCTCAATCACGGCTTTGGTGACATGATTTCTAGTGCAACTTTTATCTCTGGTTCTCAAAGGATGACCCAACGACAACTCGCAATCCAAATTATTGGAAACGACCGACGAGGACGAGTTCTGGTTCGTTCCTCGCGGTACCGAGTTCGACTCTCGATGGGGGAGATTCTCGTTACTCGCGTAACAGCCGGAATCCCTGGGAGATTGCTGCAGTCGTTCGAAGCCATCGTTTCCAACTTTATGACCGTCCACTTGCTCGTTGCCGGACTCGCCGTCGGTTGCGGGTTCGTCATCGCCCTCTGGAGATTCGGGGGCTGAAATTACAGGGCTAGATTAATCGACGAGTAAACCCTACCCCAAACTGAAAATATCTATCAGATATCTGAGAGACGAGGAAAAAAGATAAAATTCGACGAGTTAACTGACGCCTAGTGCTAGGGATCAATTGACTCGCTACTTTCTTAAAAAAAAACACTCACAATCGTAATCATGCAACAGTTCAACAGCTGTTAAGATTTTGGCTCTGTGTTCCGGTAAGCTAATTCCCAGATAATCCAGATCCTCTTCTTCCAATTCTTTAAATAAGTCCAAGTTCTCGTAACCATTGAGCACGAACACGCTGATATGTTCCTTTATAATATAATAAACGTTAAAATTAGTTACCGTATGTTCTGCTGTTCTGCTGTTTCGCTGTTTCGGAGATTAATTTACCTCTAGATTAATTCTTTGTAGCAACTCCTCTACCGACTTTGGCTTTCCGCGCTTTGAATTCCGGCGTTTAGGCAAATGACTACGTCTTGGACGTGGTTTTGGTTCCGGAATGATCTCCACGTTGATGAATTTAAAATGACCCACCCTGTTATTGAGCATGCCAGTCCAGCTGCCGGTTTGACTCATCGATATGATATCGATCAAATCACCTTTCTAAAACACAATTTAATAAATCCCATTTATTCTTTTAAAGCCTTAAAAAAAATTGTCAACCTTAAATTTCAGCGCATCTTTATCGTAAGGACTAGGAGTGTAATCGACCAATGCTCGTGCTCGGCCAATGAATGGCCCCGAGTAAGGTGTGACCTCTTCTTCAACCGACGTTGAACTGCGATTACTACTAGATGTAGTCAAAGCTTGCACGCCTTCAGTAAAAAATAAGTGCAAAACAAGCAAATAAATCCAAAACCCGTTCCTCGAAACATTTTTAAGAAAATATTTACTAGATCCAGATCCACTGGGCAACGATTCCACTGAACTTGCAGACGTAGCAGCGCTCACTTCGGCATTGGCATTGGGTTCACTGGCCTGAAAAGGAATACAAACGTTTAAGGCTTAGGAAAACGCAAAGAGAAAAAATAGGGAAGTCATAGCTCACCTCTGACTCTGACACAGTTCTGCTAGGCCTCAATTTCGATATTTTTTTCCTAACATCATTTCCAAACCCTTTAACGCGTCCAACGAACGCACTGGCACGACCTGATACATCTCGTGATAATCTTCGTTCCATTTTCTGATAGGAAAAAAAAATATGGTAATAAAAACGAGAAAATTATAAATTTTGTTGGGGAAAGGAAAACGGAAAACCAACACCGAGAAACAATAAATCCCATCAAGCACCTTGGGATCGACTTCAG
The DNA here is from genome assembly GCA_034695745.1 of Geophilus truncorum. Taxonomy (NCBI): domain Eukaryota; kingdom Metazoa; phylum Arthropoda; class Chilopoda; order Geophilomorpha; family Geophilidae; genus Geophilus; species Geophilus truncorum. The sequence continues at coordinate 7,415 of JAQFZP010003254.1, read as the reverse complement.
GCGAAGTGTCCTCACTCTCATTCTGTTCTGTACTAGTGGTCAACGAGACAAAATTAGCAAAATACGACCTAATGTCACTCGTTGGCGACACGCGACAGGACTTGGGTCTCCACCTTCCTGACAAACTCTTAAACTTCCTGTCCGAGCACCCCCTCAGAGGAAGACTGTGCATAGAAGGACTTATCACCACATCTTTACGCAGCTCATTGGCCACTAATTTATTGAGTGGCTCCTCCAACTGCAGCCTCAAATCGGAAGGAAACGCCAGCAGACCACAGTCGGGGCTGAGCAGCACGCAGGGGTTCGAGTGACCCTTCTCCACCTCACAGATCTGACCGGTACTCATGGAATGGAACGAATTCTGCAACACAGAAGTGGGAACAAAATCGAATTCGTCGTCGCAGACAACCTCGACCACGTCGCCGTCTCCATCGCCGCCGTCGCCGCCGTCGTCGTCGTCACCGCCGAGGTCGGATGGCGAATCCTCGGTGGGCGAACACGAGTCGCACAAACACCTAGTCTCGTCTTCCTCCTTTATGTGCGTATATTTACCGGGCCACAAGGTTTCTTCGCAGCGATTCTCTTGCCAACAGCTCTTGAGACGCGAGTTGAGTCGCCGTTGCATAGACAGTAATTTCATGGAAATCGCATTTCCTCTTCCTCTACCTGTATTCATGCTGCAGATTTTTCTGTGTGTGTTCAAGTCTTCATTTTAAATTCAAATGCGAGCCATAACACAAGAAATAAACAGAAAAATCTGCCTTCATATGTGGGTTTCTCCGTGCGCCGCCAACGAGCCCACCACAATTGGGCTGTGCGCAGTGCGAAACATAACTGGTGGGGGGAAAATCAATTCGCACGTAAATAAAACGCAGTAAATACTGTCGCCACAGCCACACCCAATTCTTCACGATTCACCGAACCTCGCAGGACAATCCAAGGGCGTGCTCAGCTATTTCTCAATCTGCAAAAACAATCCAAGGAAGTGAAGTCAGCCATCGAGAAACCGAGCGAGCCTCCAACCGGGTCTTCCGTTGCCAGGGAAACGCATCCAATGGCGGAGAATCTGGCTGTTTTCCGGGGTTGCCGCTGCATTCGCTACGAGCATTAATTCCTTCCAATTGCACGCTTGGAAGTAAGGTGTGGCACACACTTTTCACCCCAATTTCCCACCCATCTTTTTAAATATTAACCACCATTAACAAATCAATAGAAATTTAAGGAGGCCAGGAAAGGCCTTTACAATGGCAAAAAAAAATTAAGAGCAACATCTTTTCATTATGTATCTCGGGCAAAACAATGGAGACTACTTACAATGTGTTGCCCTACCATGGTGACCGAGTGCGAAGAGTACAAATGAATAAATTTTGCACCTGAGAAGTGGTCCACTTTTTATTGGCTCAGGATGAATTCGAGCCGATTGTATTCAGGGCGAAGTGACAAGCGGGATCAGTTTTCCTTCCTTTCTCGTTAAAGAGGTATCATTTAGCTGCAGGGCTGTTAGAAAATTTCCCAGTAAAAAACACAATAAACATTGCTCAAGGTGAATAGCTCGCATTCCTCGATGCTCGATTCCCAGTAGCGAAGCTCATCGATCACAAATCTATTATTCCAAGCCTTTTTTCATCACTTTTTTATGAAGTTGTTTCCTTAAAAAAAACTCAGTTGACACCAGCACCTTTGACTTCTGATCGGGTTTTTAACCCTTAACGTAAAGTAAAGTAAAGTGAAGTGTACAAAAAAATAAAAAAAATCTCGCCGAATCACGTGCACAATGGAAACGATTTACAAATTGCACTTGAAATGCAATTTATCGGGCAAAGCAACTTTACAACTCTAATTTCGACATCGCCTGTTTTTATATCAAAATAAACTGACTTTGATGATAATAAAACATAATCTCACCTTGTTGTCATCGTGATCTTGATCCTCGTAATCTGAGGACAATGACAACGCCTCCTCACTAGCGCTATTGATGACATGACTCCGCGACTAGATATTTCAACAACAAACAAAAAAAAAGAAAAAAAAAAGAATCAGTTTCAGATTTAAAATTACAATGTAATTCATCACATTTTTTAATTTCCCTGCTTATAGCAAAAGTTCATTACCATTTATTGCATCTCTTGCCATAAAATATTTATTCGGCACTGTTAAAATTTAAAGATGAACACTACAAGAAGTTTTTTAATGATTTTGCTTTTCATTACAGCAGAAAAAGTAAATTATTTTTTACTTCTACCTGCGAAACATAAGAGACTTGCGCCTCATAAAACGTGAAATAAAAGCCATAAGCATCAGAGCCTTTAATTTTTATGGCTGTGATTCCTCTTCAGCTGAAAGTCACTCTTGCAGTTTTCGCTCAGCTGAAATAACCTAATGATACTAAGCCACCAAATAGGCTTGCTTACTTAAAACACCAAACCGTATCCCACGATCCACTAATATATACTTCACAATTTTTCCTAATTTTTCCCTTTTTTTTCTTTATTCTTTATTTTCTAAATGTGATTTTGTATCCTTCCGGCACGCATAAATCACGAAAAATTCTCCTAATGTTTTCTTTTTGCATCTCCTCTTTTGCAACCACCTGGTGACGAAATTAATAAATGCAACAACGCCCGACAAGGCGACAAACCATTATCACCCTCCTGCAATTCCATCTTGCAATGCATGATGGAACTAGACGAAGCCGTCAATACAGAGCGAGATAAAAACAAAGATGTAATTTCAACATTTACAGCATGTAATGACCAGCGATAAAAACATAAACTCCTATAGACTTCAGCCGGCATTAAAAGGCGCCAAATAGGTCACGCCTACGTTATGTAACGACCTTTTAACAGTCTATTTTAAAGTTGGCTGGCTCAACATTTGCACTCGTCATCAAATAAATACGCGATTAAACATACAAATTTAAATTTAAAAACACAAGACCGTGAAATCCTAAAAGCGATTTAAAATAGAACGAATTAGTGCATTTCGCTCTACTTTGCGTCGCGTTTTAGTTTTCAACTCGACAACATGTTTTAAAAAAAATGAAATAAATAAAATAAAATAAAATAAAATAAAATGAAATTAAAACTCACAGTAATATTTTTGAACTTTGATAGCATTTTATTTTTCCTGGTTTGAACAGGAGAGTTGGCTCCACCGTCCTCTCGCGGAGAGTCCAAACTGTCCCTTTTGGAGGAAGCACTGGACAAATTGGATAGTCTACTTCCATCCTTTCTTTTCTCCTCCGTCTTGGAACGAATTTGGTCACGTGTCACTTGGATGTCACCCGCAGTCCTCGTCATGATGACGCTGTCCCCTGCGAATTCCGACCACCAAACACCGTCAACTTTTCTCTCCACTTTTCAAATAATCAACTGACATCCAACTCACCCGAGTAAACCCAACTGGCAGGAGGTGAAGAAATGTCAGCGTTCGATTCTCGAACGCAGCACCCGTTTGCCATTTTGATCGCATCATTGGGAAGTGACATTGGTCCCAACTTGCGTCCATCGTCGTCTGATTCGTATGGTGGCTCGTCGTACCAGTGTTGGCATTTTTGTGCTGCTTGGATATACGATCCGTCCACTGCAACGAACGCACACAAAACCCATTAAACTTTGCTCCCCGACATTCCGAAATAAATGAAAAAAAATAAAAATAAACAACTTTCTAACCTGATGTATAGAATCGCGCTGTTTCTTTAATTTCCGGTTTTTTCGCGCCTACGTTCAGGATACCGTGACGGAAATCTTTCAAAACCTAGAAAATAGAGTTATGAACGTGTAATTTATCATATTTCACAATAACTCCCTGATTAGATTAAATTAAATTCAATTCAATTCAATTCAATTAGTCGTACACAAATGGAGTCGCTGAAGCGCCTTGCGTACTGCTTCGAGTGCTTCGACATGTTCAAAGCAAATGAAATGAAAATCTGTCAAGGGCACGGAATACAGGTGTAAACAGGTGCACGGAGCACGGTAGATAAAATCGAGCGCACCTGTGCTTTGTTTCGACTCATCTCGTAAAATTGGTGAAGGGGAAAGAGCCTTCAAAAGTGTCATTTGCCCTGCCTTTCACGAATTGTGGTGCACATCGTAAATCATTATCATTTGTGTGCTACGAGGTTTGTTATAGACAAGGTTGTTCCCACTTTATGCAACTCGTGATACCACTTGTTTCACTTTTCATCTTTAAAGCCAAATTATTTTTGCAACATTTTTTTGGCCGTACCACCTGTAAGTGGAAACACCGAAGCGTCAACAGGATGCACATTGAGCACACTCATGCAGTGAAATTAAATGCATGGTACGATAGAAAATATTACGCAACAGCAAAAAATACATGAATTTATAATTCCAAGAAATTGTTTTGGCAAGAACACCACTTTTCTCTTTACGCTCACACAAAAGCCAGGAGTAAGTATATTTTTGTTTGGAGTCAATTCAAGAAATAAATAAAAATAAAATAGTAAAAGTCAGCAGTTTTCAAATTAAAAATCATAAAAAAAGGATAAAAATCTTTTTTCTTTCCTACCAAAATTATCTACTTACTGTCAAACTTTTCCTTTATATGTTACATTTTTTTTTGGATGATATCCAATAAAAAAAAATAAAAATAAAAGGGAGTAAAAGTCAGTCACATATGCTGTTATCGCACCATTTAACTTTGCTCTAAGAATGCAAAGTTTGCCATTTTTAAAAAAGTGTAAATATTAGACGAAGCAGAGGTTTCATGACAAACAAAATAAATTTCATCAGACACGCGGAATAAAAGTCAATTGGAAATAAGTGGAGTGAAAAATGAAGGAATCAAATGAGAAAAGATGCTGAACTGGGCGGAACCACATACGTTCCAAACTATAAGGAAGGAAGAAACACAAAACTCCCTCTCTTAAAACAAATTCCACTCAGCCAAATTAAACGCTAAAAAGGAAAACGCACTTTTTCTACAACCTACAACCAACACCCAAATGAAAAAAAAATGCTATTTTTCTTTTTCTTTTTTAAAAAAATTCCTCAAAATTATTTATCTGGAAGAGAATGTGCGTTAATTCTCTTAAACCGACGTTCGAGACCTATCTCGTTCGAAAGCATCCAAATGAGTCCTTAGAGAAAAGCAATTCGCTTCTTTTTTATTTTTTTTTCTTTTTCTTTTTTTTTTTTTTTATTTTAAAGCCTAATATACCCGTTTTCTTAGAGAAAGGATTGCGTGAAATCCCTAATTAAAAGCTCAAAGAAAGACGAGACAATTTTTTTCTTTAAAGAAAAATAGCAACACGAGACGTAATTATAATTTGTCATTACAATTGGGTTGGCTGTTTAAATCTTTTCTTTCCATTTTTTTTTTTTTTTTTTTTTTTAATTCTCGCCCACCATTTCGCAATTGTAAACACTTGTAATCAACTCCCTCGGATACAATTACCCGCCACTCAAAACTAATTTAATCGCTTTCTTTTTTTCTTACATCACAACGTCGTTGTGAGCACGAGGTTGCTTCCACTTGGCGCCAATTCTTATCGTTTCATCCAATGACGCAATGCCCAATTGAGGACATTTCTAAGAAAATCATTATAAGCGAACGTCATTTCCACCGTGCGTCAATTCAATTTCAGTCTGTCTCCTTTAAAAAAAATGCAAAAAAAAAAAAAAAAAAAAAAAAAAAAAAAAAAAAAAAAAAAAATAGGTGTTGACTTACGGTCACTTGTACTAGACATTGCTCAAAATCAAGTGTCATATTTTTACGACTTATGTCGCAACCATAAAAAGCCAAAACCACCTGCCAAGCAGGCGTCAACTGCTCGCCGCCAGACACCAAAGTTTGCTTTAAGAATTGACGATCGAATGAACGAACGAAGAGTAAATAAATAAAAAAAAAGGAACTAGGAAAACATCAGAGGAGAAAGAAACTCGTTGAAACCTCAAATCCCGCATCAATTAAAGAGATTTTTCAGTTTGCAAAACCGCCTCATCACTCAGTTGCGAGTTGCAACCGCCCCGCTAATTAAAACTATCGAAATCAATTAAAACGCACCTTTGCCGGTCTCCATAGTAACGGACTCGTGTAGGCACGAGGTCTGATACTCCACTCCTCACTGGCAAGACAAGTGGGTAAAGTGGCTAACTTCATTTCACCGTTAAACAAGCTGCATTCAACAGCAAATCATGCACGCGTCTCTTGACTTTACTCGATCTCCCGCTGCTTTTGTCATTTCGAATTTAAAAAAAAAAATAAAAAAAATGTAAATTAAGGATTGACAAATGAGGTCGTTCGGTTTCGCGGGTCAAAGATTCAAGAGATGATGACAGCAGCGCGAGTTCGAGTGCCACGCTTTGAAATATCTGACCAAAATATTGTCAACACGTGATACCGAGAAATAACGCAATGTTTTTCATATCTTTGAAGTTGCAAGTACAAATTAAGCAACATTTTCGGCAATAACACCAGGGTTACAAGACATGTAAACAGCAAATTAATCCTCTAAAATATCAAAATTTATTTTTTACTTTTTTTAAAAAGTTTTTTAAGTTTTGTTTTATTTCATAATTTAAAAGTCACGTGTTCCACTTTGTCCTTTATCATTCATTTCTTTGCTGAAGATAATTAAGGAGTATGATGCTTTGGAGTCAGGGTCAAGTGTCTGAAGACAAATGACGAGATGCTATTAATAATGTGGCTGAACTAAAAAAAGGGTTTGCTCGAAGAATGGAAGCCCATTCCAAGGACTCACTAAACAAAAAGACAATTACTCAATCATGTCAAAAAGGTAAGAAAATGTCGCATCGAGGAAAAAAAAAGACAAATTAATTAGAGTACACTCTCTTGCTTTTCCCCAAGGTGAATAATAACTAAAGGAATCGCTCACGGTCGACAGAAAAATTACCAGTTTAGTTGATTGATTTTTTTCCTGTATAATTACGTCATGACTTGTATACTAACAACACTCCTACTTCTTATCGACAGAGTCGGACAGATAGTTGATTAATAATCTGTAAGACTCGCAAGTGTTAAAAACGATTTTTCAATCAATGGACTCGACGTCAGTGTCAACAAACTCATTGTCATACAGTATTAATTTAAAAAATGTTATATCAACTGATAGATAAGAATCAATAGAATTCCATCAAAGGTCAATGTAAACTTCACAACGGATACACGCAGGTAAATATTTGAATCGCATGCCTGATTTTCAATCATTCGTAAAATTATACTCAAGTTTTCCACTACAAGTGTAATTTCAGTAATAAAAAAGAAAGAAGAAGAAGAAGAAGAAGAAGAAGAAGAAAAAAAAACACTTTCTATTTCTCCTTATCTCGAGACTGTATTGCTCTAAGGATTAAAACACACGTTAATGGACTTTAACCCCAACACAGCCCCTTTTGCAAGCATTCTGAGGTCAAGGCTGTATTGTCTCAGAT
>JAQFZP010003253.1:0-10777 GCA_034695745.1 Geophilus truncorum | reverse complement strand
AAAACCTGCAATTGAGAGTGGCAAAACGTCTAGGCAACCTTTTTTCTAGGCTGCAAACAAAAAAAAAAAAAAAAAAAAAAAAAAAGGTCCTCAGATCTCGTGAGAAATTTTGAGGGGCGAAATTTTGGGTTTTGTCCCCGGGCGCCACAAGGTCTCACTACGCCACTGCTCCGCGAGGTGCAAATCTATAGGGAAAAAGTTAAGAAAACGGCCGCTTTTCTAAAAAATATCCATATTTTATCTTGAGCTGTTATTTATTGTAGTTCATCATATTCTTGTTTTGATTTTGTCCAAAAACGAATCACGGCTCATTCCCTGTCAGTAGTTGCTACGGAGAAACCACAGACACTATTCCTAATAAACTCAATTATTTCATTTTATTCGAAAATTGAAATAGATTTTATTCAATATATTGTGAAATGACAACTCTATCAGCAAATATCAATTACGTTTCTAAATTAATTTAAAAAAATTAAGAAAATTATAAAAAAAAAACCCAAAATTCTTAAAAGTTTATAATTTTTAACATATTTTAATTGTTATTTTATTTTCAAATTTTTATTGTTTCTGGACACCACTCAGGTTAAAGAGAGCGGTCATCAATGCGAATTCTATCCGATAAATCGAAAGAAAACGCGGCTTCGCGCTCAGAGAGAAACGTTATTTCTCGTCCTCGTGGTTCGACATACCCGTCACTTGGGAAAGCGAACAAAATCAAAATCCTCGAATAATGATCCTGTGAAGTATGATCTTAATGTTACTTGTTTTTGATATCAGGTCTACTTACAAACTAGCAGCAAGCCCTACAGTACGCGAAACCTAAAATTGCTTTGATTAATTTCGATTACGTTTGTAAGTGGTCAATTTTATTTTGATCGCAGATTAGTCATATAAATCGATTTGTTAATTGAAATATAAAGAGTGGTTATCAAGTATTTTCATATAATATAAAGTATTTAGATGATGTTGTAATTTTATTTCTTTCTCCATCGCCATGTTGAAATTAGCGCCATCTGTCCTTAACCTTGTTATAACGAAGCTGAAGTAGGAAAAATCATTCTCATTTTACCGTATCTAATTAATCTAGAAATAACAAAGACAAAATAGTATGTCTTGCTTGTGATACTAGATGGTGCTGTATATAAAATAAAATAAAATATCAAACGCAAAAACAATATTTTTTCCTCATTTTATTTACCGTACCGTACGTTGTTTTACAAAAATGTTTTCGATAAAATTAAAAACGTATTCGTCTCTATTTCTAACATTTCCGGTATATTTACTATTTTAACATGCACACTATAATCATTCACTATTTAACAAAAGCACATGATATAAAATCAAAACATTTTCTTCCAAATATTTTCAAAATAAATTCGTACGCTACCGGTATCCCTATCGCTCTTTATCCACCGGTAAAAACTATTATCATCATTTATAACTGTCGCTGTATCGTATCGTAACAAACTTTTCTAGCGTCAGCGTCTATTAAAACTCCGGTCGGTCCACTACAGATCCATCTGTGAATCACTGTTTTTCTTTCATTAGTAATTTCTGTTAACGGATCAATTTGCTTCCCGAAATATTCAACGCTGCGGAATAATCTGAATAAAAATAACAATTTTAAAAATATTTTTAGTTAATTTTTAATAATTTACCATTCAAAATTTTCCTGTTTAGGTTTATCCGGTTGGTTTTTGCTTAATAATTACTTGTAAATAATTCCTAACTTTAAATTTAAACTTTTTACACTCTTCGTCACTTGCAGTTGACTACGAAAAAATTCGACGAATTATTTTTTTCACGTTATGCATCTGTTGATTAAATGCTGTTTCCACCAATAACTTGATCAATCTGATTTTGCCGTTTAGCACTTATAAAAATTTGTATTCAAAATTTAAATTTCATAAATTTAGTTTATAAATGTATTGTGTTTACTTGGAATTTTTAGTTGTACTGTACTGTGTTTTGATCATAAAATAACAACGTCTAAATCTGTCAGTTCAACTATTTTTCGTCCCGTACTTCTGCGACTGTGATGGACGTTACGTTCCAACCTGTCACTGTAACCCGTTTGCTCAGCTTTGCTCTTCTAAAGCGTATTTTGTGATGTAAGTTTTCTAGAAATGTTGAATTACATTTTATAATTGTTGACCTACCATATTTAAGTGATTCTCAAATGGTGGAAATTTCTCCACTGTTGTTGAATTCGATAAAATTTGTTTCTAGTTGCTGGCACTTAAAAAAAAAATAAAAAAATAAAAAAATAAATAATTAATTAATTAAGAAAAGTTTATAAAATTTTTACACAAAATTAATAAAGTACCAGTACCGTACTATTATTCTCCACTCCACTCCACTCCACTCCACTTCATGACTCGCTAAGAGGTCGGCCTTCGCCTTCAAGTTGTAACCGTCGATAATCTAATCTACCCAAGGTTGAACGAGTCTATAGACTCGTTCAACCTTGAATCTACCTACAATCTAAAAATCGAAACTCAATAAACACTATTTTTACAAAATTATTATATACCTGGGTGTCATCAGTTTAGATGATGAAATATGTTTTAGCGTAGGTACTTGCAAATACATTTTTCAAGTCTAAGCAACAGCGCAAGCTGGCGGCGGATTTTGTAAAGTTATGGATAAGTGAATTCTCTGTTTAAATTCATGTTAACTCTTGAAATTATTTTTATTTTCTCTAAAATATTAATATTTAAAAATTGTAGCTTTAAAATAATTTTTAAAAATCATTATCTATTGTCACACATCGCTCTCTGAATCGATTTATTGTAAGTTAAAATTTTATTAAACGTGATACAAATTAAAAATCAAACTTTTCTACCATTTTCTCCATTCCACACCTTCGGGTGGCTTGACGGAGAATCTTCCCAAGATGTGCTCAATGCGGTTCCTCCGGATTCAGTGTACGACTTCATCATGGCCCTGCGAGCGTCATCCGAAGCATCAGCGAAAATCCGCTGAAAAAACTGATTACCATCTTGGTCCTTCTCTTCTTCTTTGCCGACTTCGGCTGCGATCTTATCCCAATTCTTGGCCTGTTTAGTAACTCTTGTTGCTGCCGAATTCGGTGTAAAGAGTTTAGGAGCGACTGTTTGTTCGTTTGGCGTTTCGTGTAACGTTTTCCACTGAACATTTTCGCACTTTGCCATCCGAATTTCGATTTTGAATGGAAGAATCGTAAACGAGCTCGAAACAATTTTGATTTCGTGCGCCAAACGAATGTCTAACACGAATTCATTCCGAATCTCGTTTTCATCAACTTTGCATAGCAACGAATTGCTACGAATCTCTACTTTTACTTGGTCTGAATTCGCATTTTTAGCGAGAATAGTCACAATCACGAATCGCTCTGTCTGATACCAATCGTGTCGGACGTTGTCCTTCGTTTCAAAGCAAAGTGAATTTTTTCTTTGCACTGCTGCAACCAATCGTCGAAACCGTACATGGTATCGCAATCCAAAGTTTTTCCATTTTCAAACGATTCGTTTGCAACAACGAATTCGTTCAAGTGAAAACACGCAATTCCTTTGCGGAGGTACAAAACGGCTGACTTTTGGCCGAGTTGGAGGGCACTTTCGGCATCGAGTTTCGCTTCTCTGAATTTCCCAAGTTTCAAATTCGAAACGGCTCTGTTGGCGTGGAACTTCGGTTCCTTGCAGTCGACGGCGATCGCTTGGGTAAAGAAATTAACGGCTAATTCGTACTTCTCGGCCACGAATGCAGCATTGCCATTGTCGTAAAGTGCAGAAGCCATTTGAATTGAACTAGAAACTTTGTACTGATACGGGATTGTCTTCTTGTAACACATTCACATCTTTTAACGAATTTTATATTGCTTCTATGTGTTCTCTCAACACGCTTACTTACGTTACGTAATAGTGGCCAAACGTTTTTATAACGTTATAGTAACTCGACGAAAGTTTTTTAATGACATAATGTGACTGAACTTTTCTAAGTACGAATGCAATTTAAATTAAATGATAAAAAATTTGAAATAAAACCTCTTATAATTAAATCCCCATTTCATTTCAGTTTTTTTTTTAAAGACATGAATGTAAGTAGAACAAATTTGATGGTATTTCTCTAGATTCGGTTACCTAGCGCCATCTATTGTCAACTCGGGAACCTGAATCCGGCTTTAAGCTGTGATAAACAGGAAAGGGAAATCAGGTACAACATAAAATTTAAAACTTTAAGCAAATGCTGACGACCAAGTTAAAGAATGTAATAATGTAATTTATGATAACTTTTATAAGTAATTTTGAATTATTATTAAATTTCTATTTTCCAATACTGGCAATACTCAAGTGTAGGATGTAAGCGCAAAGCATTTTTTCCCTGCAGTGCATAATACTTAAACTTGATGGGGAAAACCCGAACCAGTGCAAAAATAGAAACGACTGAAGGTCATTAATATTAGTTTCATTAAGTGGCGAGACGCTTATAACCGTAAGTTTAAAAGTACTTATTATCAGTAAAACAAAAACTTTAAATAGTTTTTTTAGGTTACAGTAATACATTCTGAATGAATTAACACCTTTTTGATCTGAAAACTTTTTTTTGAACATTAGACACCACGGACTTGCACTGAAATATGTTTAAAGGTCAAGTGAACTGAACTGGTTTATTATTAAATATAAATCTATTCTATTCCTCCGCTGTCGTCAAATGATTTTCAGACTTGTTAAAATTTGTTAAAAACGATCGCGAAAAGTGAATGTCAAAATGTGAAAAGAAACATGGATTATGATGGGAGTTGCCACAATTTGCCACGTCCAAAGTCTGCGATTGATCTAAAATTTCCCGAAATTCTCTCGAGCAGGGTTTGTTTCTATTTTAAAACAAAATTTAACATGTCAAAAAATCATTTGGTAACGATTAATTACTTGTGAGTTGTGATGCATAAATTCACATTTAGTAATAAACCAGTTCAGTTCACTTGACCTTTAAAGATAACCCAAAATGCTCTCAGAAATGCATTAAATCTGTTTTGCCAAATAACAACCACATAAATGTGTTTATAATAAAATGTTAAAGATACCGTAACTTAATACGAAGTTAGAAAGAATTATGAAGTGTAAATCAAAAATAATTTTGTACTGCTTTGGGCATCTTTAAGTTTTTAGTTTATAAAAAATGACAAATTTATTAAAACCTTTTTGACGTTTTCGCAAAATAACAATATAACTTCACGACTAAATAAATTTATTAATTCCCAAATGTTTACTTCAAGTATAAAAATTTGAAAAAAAAGTAACTATATTAAAATAATAATGATAAAATTTAATAAAATCTAATTTTCTCGTTTTTTAGTATTATGTCATCAGCTATTGGCCGTGGATATGACTCGAAAAATCTTAAAAATTATTACAAGGGAGTAAAACCAGGTGATGTTATACAGTTTCCCAGAAGAGGAACTCATTCACATTTTGCAGTCTACATTGGATATTACAATGGGATAAAGCATTGTACAATACACAAGATAAATCCAGATAACAATTTAGGAGCTTCTTTTATCTCCCAACACGGACGAAGGGTAAAATTTAAATAATTTTTAACAATTAAAAAATATCTTGTACCGGTACTCAAAGTTGACTTTATTTTTGACAGCAAGGAATTATACAATGCGCGTCGGTAGAAAGCCTGCTCAGAGATACAAAAAATGGTACTGTTTTTGTAAACAATCACTTTGATCGAGACTACACACCATATTGTAGAGATGATGAAGTTGTTGACAGGGCCATTCATGCTTTTAAAAATCGACGTGACGAACCACCTTACTGTCTGGAAACAAACAATTGCGAACACTTTGCGTATTATATACGTAATGGTAAACGTGTGAGTCAACAAGTTAGAGCTTTCGCAAAAGAAATATTTAAGGGAATTGCTATTGTAGGCGCAGGTGCTATTCTTGCTTATGCTGCAGTTGCAGTTGTTGGTGGTTTTCTTCCAGCATTAGGCGCTGGTATGATTGCAACATCAAAACGCCGTTAACTGCAATATAATAATATAATGTTAGCCCTGTACTTCCGAACTAGGGATGTAAACGCGGAGACCAAATTTACAGTTCTATCCCATCCCAAATTCCAAACATATTTTTTTTTTTTTTGGTTTTGTAACATACCGAATTTAGAGATTTCTGCAACTTTTAAATCTCGATTGGTTGCGTTTCTCAAAATTTTTAGTTTAAGTTCATAAATATATTCAGAATTTGAATTATGAATTTAGTCTTTATACTTATACTGTATATGTATACAAGTATAATATTTGGAGTTTATCACTAAAATTACCAAAAGTTGAAGTTTACATTCTTTGTAGTGGACTTCATAATGACTTGTGAGTTGTTTTTGCTTATATAATAATGTACGGTAAACTGTTTTTGGTGCATTTATATACGGTATGTAATATAATCTAATTAGATATAGATGATTACTTTTAAGTAGTTTTAGCCAGTTTTCCATAAATATCGTTTAATAACGTGGTGATTTTTATTTTTATATGGATAATACTGTATTTTACTTATGAAATAAACTTGTCAGTGTTAAAGGGTAAAATTTTAACATTAAAATGAAAATGTATTTTTCTGATCTGTAATCCAACTACGGTATATACTCAGCGTCATTTACACCTCAATTTCGCTTCCTGAGGTTCCAGGCAGTGCTGTTGTTGTTAAACAGGAAAAACTAATCTAAACTTCTCTTCCTCCTCAGTTTTAAAACAAACATTATCATGCTTTATCAAAATACAGCATAAATAAGCGAGTTAAGACAGGATTTTTCTCTTGTAACACACTCACAACTTTTAACAAATTTCTTCTTACTTCTATGTATTCTTTTAGCAAATAGCACGTCAATTTGCGTTACGTAATAGTGGTCAGACGTGTTTATAACGTTATAGCAAGAATGAATAAAGAATGGATCCATTCTTGTTTCTTGGTTATAGTTAACCCGACGAAAGTTTTCAATGACGTAATGTGACTGAACTTTTCTAAGTACGAATGCAAGTTAAATTAAATAATATTCTTGGCAAAACAATGTGCCATTGCTGGTTGACAAGATCTTAATCGCAGTGTCTGCTGCTAGGGAAAAGCCCTGATTTGAAACCATGCACAAAAATTGGCTGCTGCCAGGGGTTTTTCCCTGGCATCAAATAAAAAATGGCTTCTGCCAGGAATATATTAATACTAGCACAGTGCCCGTGCTACGCTACGGCATACAGGACCACACTTATGGGCTTATGGCTACGAATTTAGATCCTGTTACGGCCTTCAATTTGTTTCCGTCCCGACTTTCATTCTGTTCCCGTCCCAGCTGAAAAAAATGTGTTTTACGTTAAAATCTTTACTATAGAATGGCGACATTTTCGTACATTTTATTCTTTTATAAGAATGAAAAATTTATATTTTATATTTTAGAGTGTATAGTGCCCGAGGTGTAAGTTTTACACCAAAGTTGTAAAATTGGTGTTTTAATATCATTTATAATCTCTTTATTAAAATTATAAATTTTCTATCTTTATAATAATTGTACCAAAAATCCTTAAATGTGAAATATAAATGTTAACCCCGTTCCTAATTGCATAATTATCTATAACTTTTATCTTATTGCTGTTGTTTTTATCTAGGCAAACAGCATAATCATGTCAAATCGTGAGGAACAACCCAAAAATTCAATTTAACAGAGCAAGTTAATATGTATTTTCAATCAAATTATGACATTATCTTGCTTTATCAAAGGGGAAAACCAAAACTATATTTTAAAAACAAGCGAGTTAATCGCAAGAAATTACTTGTATTTGTTTAATGGAAAGTAGATTATTACGTTCTGTGCTGACAGCAGGTACAGTATTAAGAACTGTAAACACCTACATTTTTGTAAGATATTTTATTTACGTTACTGTTATTGCAGGTTCATTGTCGACTGTATAATGTCATCATCTGCTAGTCGTGGCTATGATGAAGATCATCTAAACGAATTTTACGTAAATGTTAAACGAGGCGATGTTTTACAATTCCCCAGAGGTAACACTCGTTCACATTTTGGAATCTATATCGGCACTTACAAAGCCAAAGACATCAACATCGTCATCGAGCATTGTGTAATACACAAAGTAAATCCAGACAACAATTCATTAGGCGCTTCTATTAGTTTCAATCACGGACAAGGGGTAAAATTTAGTCGTACCGTATACAGTATATACGGTAACTGTAAGTAGTAATATGTTTACAAACGTTTTGGCAGGAAGGAGTTATACAGTGTAGTTCAGTAGAAAGCGAGTTGAAACAAATAGAAGGAGGCACTGTTATTGTAGACAACTATTTTGATCAGAAGTACCCGCCGTTTAAAAGAGATGAAATTGTTAAAAGAGCAATTGAAGCATTCGAAAATCCACAAAATGAATCACCTTATCGCCTGGAAACGAACAACTGCGAGCATTTTGCGTATTTCATAAGAAATGGACAACGTGTAAGTAATCAAGTTAGAACTGTTGTTAGTGGAATATTATGTACAGTTACTGGTGCGATCGGAGCTTTGTTGGCGCTTAGTATGGGTAGTGCTTCAAAATCTTTAAACCGTTAAATGTAATGAAACAATATATGTGTCGTGTATCGTCTGCATTTTAGTTCCGAACTCCCATGGTCACTAATTGTAGCTTCAGCTTGAATTATATATAATATCACAAATTAATTTCAACATACTGCTGTAATAAATATATTGGTAATCAGATGTAATTTACTTATGAGATAAAGCTGTTCGTTTTAAAAGTTCGATTTTTATGGACTTTTTGATTTCGATTTTCGATTGTATTTACAAAACTATTTTAGCAATGCTGTAATTATGGTACCGTATATGGAAATAAATTCTTTAAGGTCACTAATCTTTATTCTTTATTCTGTCTTCATTTCCTAGCATTACTACAGTACGGTATATCTTTATTATTAGTATTTATTAAACGAGAAGGATGAAGTACTTTTGAAACGTTTCATTTACAGCTTAATGTCATCGTATAAGAGGGCGTTGGATACGACATGCACAATCTGAATGCATTTTATTTAAAACGATCGACTAGGCAAGCGATATGTTGTACAATTCACTTGAAGGATTAAACGCTCACATTTTGAAATTTACAGAGACATTGAAGATCGAGCATTGCGTATTACCACAAACCAAATGTAAACGACAACTTCAGTGCTTTTATTTAAAAAGTTTAAAAATTTGCAAAATTTATTGGCAGCAAAAAGTTATACTGAGCGGCACGGTATATTTCAAGAAAGCTGGTTTACTATTCTTTTTTACGTGAAATTGCAGAAGTTTGCACCAACTTGTAGAAAGAGAAAAAGTAATTAGTACTCCCTGAAACAATTTAAAAATAAAATAAATTTTTATTAACATTTCTTAAACATTACAGTTTAACAACTTACACCACAACCTTACAGTGACCGGATACTATTGATAATCTTATAAAATAGCACATATTATAGGTGCATTGTTGCACATGTCCTCTAGATATATATCATTCTTGGCGTTAATGGAGTCAAATCTTATGGAGACCTGAACGGGCCTCGTCGTTTCTGTTGGCTAGAAAACACGCAAAATTATATTGTCTAATATATTTTTTTAATTGGTAATAATTTTTGGCACTGAATTATTTTCTTACTTGCAAAAAGTGCTGTAACTTTTTTTGTATTTGTTATTTTTAATTGATCTTTATTTTTAAATGTTCCTAAATATGTAAGGAATAAGAATATGTTTCAGGTTTGTTTATCTTATTGATCATTTTTTTTTAATTTGATAAAAACTGAAAAATTGACTACTGTCAACATAATTTTTTGAGGCATCTGTAGGTAAGTTCTAGAAGAATATTATAATTTTTAACATTTTCGTGTCACATTTTATTTCCTTATTTTCAAGTTCAATGTCATCTCTTTTGGGCACCGGTTTTGGGTCAGCCAACATAAATGAATTTTACGAGTACGTTAGACCTGGCGATGTTATACAATATCCGCGAGATGATGCTCATTCACACTTTGGAGTGTACATTGGCACATGGAATGGAACTGACCATTGTATCATTCACAAAGTAATAACCCACATCAAAATATTGGTATGGTACTTTCATTAGCTCCCAACATGATCAAGGGGTATAGTAAAATTTCCTTTTATAAGTTCAGTGTTGAAAGCGCTACAAAAAATAGTATTGTGCCATTGCTATTACATAAATCCAATAACTTGCACTCTAAAAAATAAAAGTGTAAGTAAATTAGGTGTAAATTATGCACTTTATTTTGATAATTTTCACTACCAAATTATCAAACTGCGTTATTTTATAAGCAGAGGTAGTTAAAATTCAAAGTTACGATATATGTAATACAGGGATCAGGGGTAGCATACCGATAGCATGCTATAAACAGTGATAGAGCTTTCAACACTGCCTAAATCAACTTTAGAAGTTTTTAAAACTGATTTTTAAAATGTTTGGCAGCAAGGAGTTATACGCCGTAACGCAGTACAAAATGACCTGGGAGAAGATACTGTTTTTGTAAACAACTATTTCGATCAGCAGTACCCACCATTCAATCGAGGTGAAATCGTTAATAGAGCTATTCGAGCATTCAATAATCCGCAAGATGAACCACCATATCGTCTTGAATAGGGTTGCCAACCGTCCTGCATTTAGCGGGACTGTCCCTCATTTAAACTCTGTGTCCTGCGTCCCACCATATTTTGTAATTTCCCCAAAATGTCCCGATTTG
>JAQFZP010003252.1:0-10783 GCA_034695745.1 Geophilus truncorum | reverse complement strand
TTTTTTTTTTTACGTATTATTTCAAGACGAGATTTAATTTTCGAAATGTTCCCAATGAGAGAATTTGATTAAGACAGTCCGAGTTTGAATCGATTTTTGTTGGAGAATCTTAGTTGTGTTGGGAATAAAAACATTTTGAATCGCGAATTAGGTTTTTTTTTTTTTTTTTTTGGGAAGAAAAAATGGTTTTGTATTCCGTAGAAAATGACGACTGGTTGTGTTGGGTTTGCGAAGCGTCGGGTGTGGCGAGGTCGTGAATTATGTTGCTGCAGCTTTTGGCTTTGCTCTCTCATTCCGCTGGAAAGTCTGTTGTAGTTCCCAGAGGAACAACTCTGTCTGCAGGATGAATTCTGATGGCATATCTCTGCACGTGTAGATGGCTTTATCTGACGATGATGAAATGAAATCTTTTGCAAATCTTTGTATCCACCACATTTTCATGATGTATACCCAACTTGGCGTTTTTTCCCTGCATAACTTGCTTTTCGTTTTTTATTTTTTTTTTAAATCTTTTTTTTAACTGTGGGATGAAGATTTTCCTCTTTCTTTACACGAGATAAACAACAATAAGTGACTTGTGTTGCTGTACAATACAAAACACAATTTCCGCCCGTGTCTTTCAAATGTTTTAAAGTTGAGGATTTAGTCAGGGAACATAAATTATGAGAGTTTGTCTGACTCGACTCGCAAAGCAGTGCAATTGCTCGACACAAAAAGAATGCCGAGCATTCTCGCTGATAGATTGACATCGACGTGATCATTGATTATTTGCAATTCTGGGAAACCACATGACAAGGACGACCAATAGTGTGCGTGATAAGAGCACTTCGCATGTGACATTTGTGCAAACGCTTATGCCACTGATGCGGAAGAAGCTTTCAGACAATGGAAATGTCTTGAAAGAAATGGCTTTGTTACAAAATTGGTGAATAAGCGTTTCGGATGACTGGATGTCAATGTAAAATTAGCTAAGAGAGTTAATCAACTGTTATTTTAAACATATTTAGCTGATATTGGGTGATAACAGGGAGTTATAGAAAGAATTACAAACTTTTGTCATGTAATCACATTCACGACTGTGATTGGTTGGACGAGTTATGTGAAGCGAAGTTAGAATTGCATTTTTTAACTTTTTACATCAAAATTCCTGTCGCAAACATTCACCCAGATAAATGCATTGATTTTCTGTCATTGTGAATGCAAATTCAAGCTTTTATAATTTATTTATTATTACAAATTTTGATCAATTATGTGATTGTTTGTAATATAAATGTTAATCACTATCTGGCATGTGGGCGCCATAGTATCGCAAAACACAACAGTTAGAACATGAAACTACATGATGATATAGTGACATATATTTAATATAGGATTTATTTAACCTGCGGTAACATATTTGGCATTTTAAGGAATACAAATAGTGCCGATGGGTGATTTATGTTTCCATTTAGACCGTAATGGCCACCAGCGTTCGAAATATTAATTACATTTTGATTCTCCTCCACGATCTATCAAAGCGTGGATTAATAAATACAGATGCGAACTGTCAAAAGACTCGTTAATATAACAGCAAACGTAAAACAGGTGAAACCTAACCTTTTTTTCCTTTATTAGTTAATTTTTTTAATTTCCTCTTTTCGCTTCTGTATCGTGGCGGATTAAATCCAATAAGTCTCGGAAGGTTAAATCCGTAATTAGCGTTGTCATAATTTAATTAAAAGTTGTGTGTGTGCAAGATGGTTGTACTTTTTTGGCAGGTCATTAAGACAATTACAGATCGGTGTGTGCTGGTTTCTTTGAGAGTTGAACTCGCAGGTTCTGCGAGCGTGATTGATTACTGCACGGTTATCCTTGGCATTAATTGACAGGACGGATGAAAGAGTTGCAGCTCGCACTATGTAAATCAATCACGAATGGCTTGGCTTATTGAAGACATGAGTTTGTAAATTTAATGCGCACCTCTGATACTCATTTGTCAAAGAAACATTGATTAAAAAAAAGTTTCAGTAGTTTGACAAATTATTTTTCTTTTGGTGCGGAAAGAAAGAATTTCTGAGACATGATGTTAAAGGGTTAAAAATTCATTACATTCTATTTTACATCATTTTTTCGCTCCATCTATTCCATTACCAGACTGTTAAATGTAGTAATAATCAGCTTGAGCAGGTTTATCACCCATTTTTGAAACCCCTGGTGTTATCATCGTTTAATCGTCATTTTAATACCGAGATTGGGTTCTGTGCACTCACGTCGCTTGGCATGAGGTTTGAGCAGCCAAGGGAAAGCCAATATCCGAACTGAAAAATGGTATTTGCTGGAACAACATTGAGCTATGTGCAAGCAAAACATTTCTTGAATAGACTTGTTGTTTTTTGCTCGTGGACGTGAATAAATTTGAGATAATTTATTGGAAAACATTTATCTAGATTTGTTTTCAGAGACTATATTTTAAAGATATATTTCAAAAATAAGGATTTACTCGGAGATAACGTTACATCCTGAAACAAAATTGTCTCGAACTTTGCCCCGACGGAGCTGAAACATTAGACGATGAGAACTCAATAGGACTTACGGGATTAGTGCATCAATGTCAATATATGACAAGCGATCATATAGAATAACACCATTTTGCCAAACTATATTCAATTCCCAATTTTTGCTCTCTTTTTTTTGTGAGTTTAATGCAAAAATGGAATAGGGAAATTTTTTCCTCTAATTTTTTTTTTTTTTTGTGATAAAATGTTGAGCCTAGCTAAAGCGATATATGATGAGATTTTTTTCAACCTCCTTACACCCCCGCAACTCCCACACACATCTTTTCCTTTCACTTCTTGTGAAACTCGAGAAATATGTATTTTTTCCTTCTTTATATTTTTTTTTAAATTTCAAAACGCTAGTCTAAATGTAAATATTGAGCAGCTTTGCTATCGAATAAATTTAGTAGCTGATTCCAGCGAGTCTGTCCTGCTTCTTGGCCACATTTTCCATCATTGGTTTTCATCACTCGCGTCACATTTGTTTTCTTTGCACGTTACTTTTTCGGATTCAAGAGACAAGGTGTTTTCAAAATTCCGACTCTCGGAGGAAATTAAAGATACATGTCCAATTTCTAGAATGATCAAATGAAGTGTGATAATAATAAGGAACATTAGGAAAAGTTTATTGCGTGCAATCTCGAGTTGGATTCCATAAAAAGGCGAAAAATAATATTCATGGGGTTTTTTCTTTTTGGTTTTTCTTTTTTTTTTTTTTTTTACTACGAACAAATGTGTAAAAGTTGGATTGGAATGATATTGAATTGAATTTTTTTCTTCTTCTTATACCTGTTGCCTGCAACCATATAGAAGATAGTGTTGGATAGATTATATGGTGCTTATTTTGACAATCATTTCACGGTGCTGACATCAAACTATTCTTAAATTTGACAGGAGTGGGGAAACAATAAGAAAGGCAATAAATGATTTCTTTTTTATTTTATTTTTAACCCTAGAAAAGGTTTTTTTTTTTGGGGGGGGGGGGGGAATAGGTTGCGTTGAATAATTAAAGCAATTTCTGAATTTTAAAACTTAATAAAGCGGTAAAATAATTTTTATTTTTAATTTTCGAGAAAAATCCGTTTTAAGCTTGGACTTAATATAAACACAGCACATAAAGCTTTGTGTATGCATGTAATTCGTTTATTTATTTATGTTGGTGCTTATAAACTGTTGCAACTCGCCTATTGGACATCAAGTGACATCCAAATAACAAACTAAAGTATGAGAGCTGAAATATTTACATTTGGAATTCGATAAAACTTCCTGAACATTGATTATTAAATTGTAGCTACTGAAATACTAATTGCAACCATTATTACAATTATTTATAGCAATGTATCTTAAAATAACTTCTTTTTTTTTTAAACCACTTTTTCGTCTTTGTTTTTGCGTAAACAGTCGAACTCAGACAAAATGAATGAAAAAAATTTGTTACACAAAGCAGAAGGAACATCCACTATAACGAAGAGCTTTTGCATTCACTTTTGGGCTTTGCTGTTATAGTGAGGTTCGACTGTAATCCAGTTAATGGAAATAGGAATTTAAGTGAAAGATAAAAACAAAGAAAAACACCTATAAAGCGGTATCTCCACTATATACAAGAGATATTTTTTTGTTTTTCTATAGGTAATGATCAGAACAGAGGTCCGCCTGGTTCCTTTGGCACTCCAGAGAGAGCCGACCCTTACGATGGCTTCAACAACAGTAGCGGGGCCACTGGCGGTCGTTTTGCACATCAGTATAGTCCTTATCAACAGGACCATTACTGTCCACCACAAGACAGATACGGAGCCCCGAGTGAGAGGTAAGGAGTCTTTTCATTTACTGGACCAAGTAAAAGAAAGGAAAGAGGAAGGGAAAAAAAAAAGAAAAAATGGGAAACACGATCTTTTCTTTTGTCACGGATCGACGAGCTTGTTTTGTCTGAGAATTTTTATATGAAGGTTGGGTATTTTTATATGATGTTTAGTGGAGAAATGCAATAAAATACAGCTTTAATTAAGTTATTTGTTCCTTTTACTCACTTGTTTTAGAGAAATGAGGAAATTTTTTAATTTTTTTTATGCCTTTGGGTTTCAATTCTCATCAGTTTTTTTTTTTTTTTTTTTGTGTGTGGAGAATTTCATGTTTGAATAAGGCCT
Organism: Geophilus truncorum; assembly: GCA_034695745.1. NCBI lineage: Eukaryota > Metazoa > Arthropoda > Chilopoda > Geophilomorpha > Geophilidae > Geophilus > Geophilus truncorum. Next base: position 6,105 of record JAQFZP010003252.1, on the reverse strand, counting down.
TCCGTCAACTGCAATTATGTTTTTTTTAAAACGGTTTAAAAGTTTAAGTTTGATGTGTAGTTTTGGAAAATCAATTCAAGAGCATGTTATTAGAATAATTAATTGCCTGAAATTTTTTTTCTTTCTAAAATAAGGAGCTTCATTGATGCATGAGGCGCCATATTGTCCTACGTTTAAAGTAGTCGGAAAGATAAAGAAAAATCTTACCCTGTTATACATTAATTTGAAAAAAGAAAAGGAAAAAATAAGTGCTCATTAAAATGAAAAATTGATTAGATAAATAAGGGATTAGAAATAAAAAGAAAATGGCGACTCGAAAAGGGTGGGTTCATTAAATTTTAAATGAATAGCAGGGAAGCAAAGGGAGATGTCTGCTGTTGTTTGCGTTCGGTCCGGTGATTGATGGGGAATTAAATATTCGTATTGTTTACAAAAGGCGCGTTAAAAGTGTGCAATTTTATAGTTGACAGATAAAAGTTGGCAAAATGTATTCACAATTAATTAATGGCTTCCCTTTGACGATGTTGCGTGATGTACGCTCAGTTTGGCGCATAAAAATTCCCTTTTGTTTGTTTGTTCTAAGTAACAACTGACATTCATATTCCATTTTATATCTAGCAGATACAATTCGCGTTCCGAGAATTACGACGGACGATCATCGGACGGGCAAACCGGACCCACCTCGCGCTACGGATCTCAGACGTCTACCGGAAGCAATGGACCTCAACAGGGGGCCGTGATGATGGTTTACGGCCTGAATCACGAAAAAATTAACGCAGACCGCATCTTCAATTTATTCTGTTTATACGGAAATGTTGTCAGGGTAAGTGACGATTATTAAGCGTGTTGTTTATGTTGTTTGGTGAAAACATTTGGTCTGATGTTTATCTGGCGACGATGAAGCTGCTAGTTTTATTTAGTTTTTTATTTCTCTGCGAGTGAAGGGTTAATGGGGTTTTAGACCAAAGCTCCGCTGGAGGGAGCGAAATTTTAAAATGGGACGTTGATTATGGTTTGTTTTTATGAATGGTTTAATGTCAACTTGTTGTGCGGTTAAGGCGCGAATGCAGATGCTGCAAACGGAGGGCGTTTATCACCTTTAAGAAATTTTGCCTATCAAGAGAGCTTTGTGTCCATCAAGGGTTCTTTACGGTGCATTGTGCAAACAATATACAGGATTAGGTTGATGTTTTATACCGCAGTGCTGCAAGCGGCTTATTTACTTCCACTTTGGAGAATCTACGCTGAATTTATTTTTATTTCGCCCGAAAAATAATAGAGATTTTACTCTCTTTTATTTTTTTTATTTTGAAGTAAGAGCATTAGAATCGAGTTTGGAAGAAAGAATGGTTGTGATTATTAATTTATTTTAATTTTTTTTATAACGAAAGAGCGTGATGTAACAATTCTCCAAAGATCTATATAATACGATCAGTGCATCAGGAGTTCTTGTTTTCAGGGCAGAAATGTCTTGTTTTGATACATTAAAGCATCTTGCCAGAATGTCTAAAATTGTCAAAATACGTCTTAAAGCACTCTAAATTATTTTGATGGATTAAACTTATTTTACAACTCGAATTAGGAAACTATTATCGTTGTAATTAAATTTCAGCTTTCTTTTTCAGTAAAAAAGGAATCCGCAACACGTTTAGGTAGCATCTTGATATTGTTTCCCTCTCTGCCACTGATAGTGATAAATGATAAAATAGTGGGTTCGATTTTTTTTTTTTTTTTTTTCAAAACAACTTAATGTGAAAATGGTGTTTTTTTGCTCTTTCTTTTCCTTTTAAAAGAGTTTGTTTGCTAGCGATACTTTAAAACCTTATGTTTTTTTGTTTTTTTTTTTAAATTTGTTTGATAACATTCTATTCGAAAATATCGCTCAACTCGAGTGAATTAAGTTTTGTTAGTTTTGATTGCGATTACGGAACGGTAAATTTAATGTTTGTGTTAAAGCAGGAAGATGGGATTGCGATAGCACGCACTTGGCGGAATTAGATTGCAGATTAAATAGCGTATAATTTCACATTTTGGCAATAAGATTTCCCTGCATTGTGAAAGGGTATTACTAAATTCTGGTCACATGTTAAACCCGGATATCCCTGGCAACATAACCACTGATTTATTTGAAAATGATGTGGTGCACAGAAATGCTGTTGGGTGCATTCAAATAGTAATGCGCGTGAAAAATTTATTGGCACTTCTCGAATTCACTTTTGGCTTTCTTCTTCAATGTCATTCTTTGCCAACTTTATAGCGGTGGAAATCGTTGAAATAAACAAAAGTTGAAATAAAAGTTTCAAGTACTACTTTGATGTATAAATATTTTAGTAGCAGTAATCTCTTAGGTATTAATTAGCGGATCAAAAAACTCAACTATAAAGCACTTTATTTCAAACGGGACACGAAATGCAAATATGCATAAGGTTTTCGCTGACTCTGCTAATGCATAACTTCCTGACCGAAAATTGTTTGTTGGTTTAGCTTAATGGCATCGTGTTGCACGTAAACAACTCATCTTTGATTCTATGGCGGTCAGCGATCTGTACTTTTCCAGAAAAGTTGCTGTGGCTAGCTTTTGCAACTTTAATTTCTTATAAAATGACATTTCGGTGAATTATTAAACTCTCACTGTCAATTTTTATTTAGTCATTGCTGGCGAGTCAATTTCTTTACTTTTATCCTTCACGTCACAAATCAAACCACGTAGCACTTTAAAAAACAAGCAGTTGACAGCTTGTCGATAGAATGTTAATCAATAGAATAACGAAACTGCAATAGCACTGAGTGCACAAAATGTAGGATATAAAACCTCATTATTTTACAACAAATACAACCCGGTTGTGAAAAGTTGGCAGTGCGCTGGACGGCTAAGCTCAATATGTCCGTAAAGCCAATAGAGGAATCCGTTGGAGCGAGCGAGAACTGTCCTTTGATTCTGATTTGATCTTGCACTTGATTTGCAGCTTTAAAATTGGACTGACGATTTCTAAACTGAGAAATCTCATGGCTCAAAGCTATTTATATGATGCGATGTTGTATTTTAACTGATAAAATCTTAAATTGCAGCGAGACACAAGTCGGCAGGACAGCCTGGAGTTTGTAATCTGGCTCCTTGAAACTGAATAATTTATGGGCGTCTCTGGTTTTTTTTATTTTTTATTTTTACATATTTAGAAGAAACTGCATTCTGCATTAGTTGAATAGTAAAGTTTCTGTTTTCGTCTTGGCATTTATAACCTAATTTGAATTTTATATTTTATTTTATGGCCGATTTGACGCAGTTTACTGGCTTGATAATTCAAGATATCGATTTTATTGTTTGCTTTTTACTTATTTATATTTCGCTAGAAATTGCCTCTAAATATTCAAATATTTAACTTTTGATTAGTTTGGGTTTATAAATATTAGACTTGGGATAGGATAGGATTCAATTTAATTTCGGATCTCAGATTAGATTCGTGCATAACATTAATGCGAACAAGCATTAGTTAATATTGTGGGAACACGACATGGGATTTCGAGTTCTGTAATTAAAGCTAATTGCAATAAACAAGAATAAGGAATTCATAATTGATTTTTGTCACTTTTCAATAAAAATATTATAAATGCAAGGGATGGAAATTGGAATTGTATTTGAATTCGAATTTGCAGCAAAATATTTAATAATAAAAAATGAAATGAAAATATAAAACAAATTGAAATATTCAAATTTAAAGAAACTCAGAAAAATGGAATTTGCATTGATTTAATTATTCGAATTCAAAACATTTCTAACTTGCGTGCATAATAAATATTTTATACTAAAACTGCCATTCTTTACTCTAATTTGCATGTGTCCAGTGTTACGTGTCGGTGAACTCGTTAATTTATTGATGGCCTAAATGAATCAATTAATTTTATTAACTATAAAGTTGAAAACGGACACTGTTAATGTAGGCTTTTAGTTTTTTAGTATTGAGCGCTGTTTGCACGAAGAAGTTTGTTCATTATCTATTAAGTTTGCTTAGGTAAGGTTAAAAGCGTATCGAGTTAAATTATTCATGCCCTTGGTGAATAATGAAAGCGAAGGCGAGCTTTGCTTGTGGTGAGAAATTTGTTTGCAGAGGTATTGATTAGAGCTTGTTTGTTGGCTTTGTCTACACAAACGAAGAGCCAAAAAGATGCTGGTTGCCGGGCAATAACTCGGCCCCAAAAATGTGAAATATGTAAGCGTTGACACTCATTTTTACTCTTTTTTTTTTTCGCTCCCTCTTTACCCTGCCACCCCGTTTGCCACCGCTGTTTGCTTCACGACGACATTTATGCGCATGGAAATAATGTTGTCGTGAATTATACATAGCGGAATTTATTCGGTTAGCGTTTTGAAAGCGACTGAATCGAGAAGCTCGAGGGGCTTTTAAGATAATGGCTTGTCCAATTTGCAAGAGGCAATTCATCGGATATTGATTAGCATCCATTTTAAAAGGGTAGCATTAGCAGGGGAGTGAGTGATCAGCCATGTGGAAGGCGACTGACTAAAGAAGTTTGAGTTTTCTTTCACATCGTGCCTCAATTGAAGTGCAAATGTCAATTAGTATAGTGAGTCCCTGACATTCATTACTCTGGTGGGATTTTTTCCCCCTTTTCGCGCCCTCTCACGTTTTGAAGAAGTAATTAGCAATGCAAGTTGTCATTATGCCTTGTGCCATTGTGTGGAATTAGGAAAGTGCATAATTGAGTGCGCTTTGCAAAAGTGGTTTCGCGAGGAGTAAGAGTTAAATCAGAAACAGGATAAGAAAGTTTAAAGAGTTCTAGAAAATTCAGCAAAAAAAAAAAAAAATAAAGAAATAAAAAAAAAAAAAAAATCTGTCAGTGCCACTTTTTTTAAGTTAACATTTAACTTTCAAAAGTTTGAAAAAGTAAAAAAAAAAAAAAAAAATCTCTTTAAATATATTTTTTTTAATATTTAGAACTTTATTTCCCAGAGACAGAGCGTTATAAAAATGAATGGGACAAGCAAATTGCTCGTGTCGTTGGTTATTTGGCAGCCACAGACCATTCTATGTCTGTCACAGTGGGTATTAGAATAGCTGTGCTGGCATAACTTAATCGACTTCAATATATTACGGCCAGCTGTTACATGCAAATGTTTCTCTCGGAGCCAAAGGTGTACGGGAGTGAGTGTGAGTCAGAAAGCTCGTGATTTCATAATGTGTGCTGTGTTCTCCATTTTAATCTCTAGTTGCGAGTTTGACAGGAAGTTAGCTGTGCGTTTTAGGGAGCTTTCTCTCACTCAATTTAATTTGAGATGTAAGGTGATTTAAAACGTGTTTAGCTCTGGGTTGCTTGGGTTTTAGTTTTCAACTTTTCCTGCGTCTCGGATGCAGCGGGGGAAATGTCACTAGACCTGAAACATAAAAAAGGCGTGTTGCCAGAGGAAGAGGAGGGATCGTGTGTTTAGATACGGGTTTTTTACTTTAATAAAAAGTTTAAATAAATGCACGACAAGCAGGAAATGAGGACGTGGTGATGAGGGTGGTTTAAGTCCAATTTTCATTTCGATGATTGGCACCAGTTTTAATCTGAGCTATATTGTTTGTTATTGATTTTTACTTTTTTCTTCTTTTTGTGTGAGTGAGCGGTTGCTAATTTGATGCTCAACGCGATATGGCAGTGGGAATTTTGCTCGATCTGAGACGTGGGGATGGATGTAATCAGCCATTAAGGAAAACGATATGCAATTTTTTTTAAACAAATAGACGCTCAAAATATTTTTTATTTACACTTCAACTTGGGGTTTCTGGCTTAAATTTCTTAACTAGTCGCATTTTTGGTATTGTAATATTGATCAAATTACAGAACGTTGTTTACAATAATTAGGCAGTTAATATTAAAATTGCAGGTTTCTAAAGCTTCGTTTATTATTAAACATTTACAGCTGACCTATTCTTAAAGGTGGGATCCTGAGTTTGAGGAATTATTTAAATTTTTAAATTTTCTAGCAGTGCATTAAAATAGCATAATTGTAAGTAAGCATTCCTTGAATTATTTGGTTGTGGTTGGCGAAAACATCAAGAAACACTTGAAAAGTTAGAAAAACATTGCACGTACTAAATAACTTTA